>BQNB010001825.1:0-61667 GCA_026074375.1 Tanacetum coccineum | reverse complement strand
ACTAAGCAACTCCAACCAATGATGTTGCCTCATGTTCAACTCTTTTTGATCAAGAATGTGTTGTAAACTTTTATGATCGGTGAACACGATACACTTTGTCTCGTACAGATAGTGTCTCTAAATCTTTAACGCAAACACTAATGAACAAAGTTCCAAATCATGAGTAGTATAATTCTTCTCGTGAATCTTCAATTGTCGTGATGCATAAGCAATCACCTTCTCGTTTTGCATCAAAACAGCACCCAATCCTTTATGCAAAGCATCGCAATAAACAATAAAGTTTTCAGCTCCTTGAGGTAGAGCTAAGATAGGCGCGCTACACAAATTATTCTTCATTGTTTGAAAAGCTGCTTCTTGCTTGTCACCCCATTCAAAGGCGACTTTCTTCTGAGTATGCTTAGTCATCACCTTAGCAACCTTTGTAAATCCTTTGATGAACCTCCGATAATAACCAAAAAGACCTAAAAATTACCGAATCTCCGTAGGAGTCTTAGGAGATGCCCAATCTTTTATGGATTCGATCTTGGCGGGGTCCACGTGAATGCCTTGACTATTAATCATGTGGCCGAGGAATTGTACCTTAGGAATCCAAAATTCAAATTTAGAGAATTTAGCGTACAACTCCTCTTTCTTTAGTAACTCTAGGATTAACCTAAGATGCTCTTCATGTTCTTCCTTGTTCTTCGAGTAGATGAGGATATCGTCAATAAAGACAATCACAAATTTATCCAAATATGGCTTGCACACCCGATTCATGAGATCCATAAATACTGTCGTGCGTTCGTCAAACCAAATGGCATGACCTGAAATTCATAATGACCATAACGAGTCCTGAAAGTGGTCTTTGGAATATCTCCCTCACGAACTCGTAACTAATGGTAGCCCGATCGCAAGTCTATCTTAGAATAAACACTGGATCCTTGTAGTTGATTAAACAAATCGTCAATCCTCGGGAGTGGGTAACGATTCTTCATGGTTAGCTTGTTCAATTCTCGATAGTCGATGCACATTCAAAATGATCCATCCTTCTTCTTGACAAACAAGACTGGAGCTCCCCAAGGTGACGAACTGGGTCTTATAAAGCCTTTGTCAGATAGTTCCTGCAGTTGCTCTGACAACTCTTTCATTTTGGAAGTAGCCAATCGATAAGGTGCTGGTGCTACAGGTGCATCACCAAGCATCAAATTGATCTAGAATTCCACTTGTTGAGTTGATGGAAGACCCGACAAGTATTCGAGAAATACCTCAGGAAACTCTCGAACGATTGGTATGTCCTCAAGTCACTTCTCCCCCGAATTGTCTTCAATCTCCTTTGTAGTAACATGTGCCAAAAAGACGTGATGTCCTTTTAACAAATATTTATGAGTTTTGGTGCACGAAATGATGTTCAAACGAGTCCCGTTTCCCTGATTACTTATGTCACCATGAATGATCAAGGTTTCATTTCCCCAGGGAATATGAACGATCTTCTCGGCACAATCAATGACAGCATGGTACTTTGCCAACCAATCCATACCAACTATGACGTCAAAACTTCCAAGTTCCACGGGCATTAAGTTAATGTTTAAGGGATGATCTAAGAAGTTTAACGTACAACCCCGAATGATAGTGTTTATCCCAATTATTTTCCTGTCGGCTAGTACAACATCGTAATAATGGTCTAATGTAGTTGGTGTGATATCAATTAGGGAACTAAATGTAGTAGATACAAAACTCTTATCGGCACCAGTATCAAATAGGATAGAAGCATAGCGGTTGTTTAGAAGGAATGTACCCGTAACGAAGTTGGAGTCCGGATTTGTCCCCGCATTGCCCACCACGTACACTTTCGCTAGGGCATTGCCATTTCCACCTTGATTACCATGGTTTTTATTCTTCAACTTTGGGCAGTCTCTCTTGAAATGCCCTTGAACACCACACTCATAGCAAGTGCCAGCATTTTGAGTTATCCCAGAGTTCCCACGATTGTTATTATTACCATTAGGACCAGAACTCCTACAGTCACGAGCCAGATTGCCGATCTTCTTGCATTTATTACACCTGGGAGCACATGGCCCTTTGTGGTGATAGTTGCATTTTGTACACAAGGGCAATGATCTCGTGTACTCCCTCTTTTCACCAGGCCCAGAAGTGTAAGCCCTTCTAGTGTTCTGCCTCTTGTTTTGTTGTTGGTGCCCCTGATTGTTTCCAGCATTAAACTCCAACTTTTTCTTCTGCTCAGCTTGTCTTTCAGCAATAGTGAGGACTTTATGATCCATCTGATCCTTAGCAAACTCAATTGCTTTCTCCATCGTCTTGGGTTGATATGACATTACATTTCCCCTAATCATATCAGGAAGTCCACCAACATATTTCTCAACTTCATCTGATTCCTCGTGGAACATCCTTCCACACATCAATGGAAGCTCTTAAAAATGCAAAGTGTAACTCGCAACATCAGTACCTTTTACTTTTAGGTTCCAGAGCTTAATTTCCAACTTCTTGATTTCACCCCTTGGGAAGTATTTGACTGTCATCATCTTCTTTAGTGCCTTCCAATCCATAACATAAGCAACATCTTGAGTAACAGTCTTCATGTGGGAGTTCAACCATGTCAGAGAATTTCTAAGGAACTTAACTTGGTTCTCCACAGCACAGTTGCTGATATGGAACACTAATTCCATCTTCTCAAATCATTGCGACAACACAACCACTCCTTCAGTACCCTTAAAAGAAAGGGGGTTGCAATTTAGAAAATCCTTGTACGTACACTCACGCGGAGTGCGTACAGTTCCTCTAATTCTAGTGTCGGAATTGTGGCTTTTGTCGCCCTGACCATTAGTGCTATTTCGAAGAGTTTCATGATTAGCAAGTGCAACAGACACTCTTTTATAGCGTGACACGTAGGGACTAATAATGACTAGCTACGATAGTTGGTGTGTCATTTGGACTATAAAAACCCCTCCATACTCCTCGTGGGGTGAAAGCTCACTTTTGTAAAGTGTGAAAGTGTGTGTTTTCTCTCTACAAAAACACACATCTTCCATCCTTTTCCTTTTCTCTTTAATTCAATGGCTACTTTTCTTTTCCATTTTACCAAGCCTCCGGATCTTGTGTTATAAGGGTGAATCGTGATAACAATTGGCACCAGAGCATAGGGGGAATCCGTGTTGTTTATCTACTGATCTTGTGGCTAAACAAGATCAAATTCGTGGCTTGGTTTGTTTATTTTTTTTGGTTCGAAAAAAATAGCAAGAAAAATCAAGATTTGATCTTTGTTTGTGGTTAAAAGTGTTAAGGATTTGTACTTTCAGGCTTAGATCTATCCCTTGCATCATTACTAGGTAGTTTTAACATCATTTCGTGGCTTTCAAGAAAGGTTGATGATTTTTTCTTGACTGTGTTTTGACTAACTGAAGGGGTGTTCTTCATTGCGTTTTGCTTATTGAAGACTGCGTTTTGGTCATTGCGTTTTGCTCTCATTGCGTTTTGGTCATTGCGTTTTGCTTATTGAAGACTGCGTTTTGGTCATTGCGTTTTGCTCTCACTGCGTTTTGGTCATTACGTTTTGCTTAATGAAGACTGCATTTTGGTCAATGCGTTTTGCTCTCGTTGCGTTTTGGTCTTTGCGTTTTGCCTCAAGACTGCGTTTTGGTCATTGCGTTTTGCCTCAATACTGCGTTTTGTTCCTTGCGTTTTGTCTCAAGGTTGCGTTTTTCTCATTGCGTTTTGCCTAATTGAAGACTCTTATTTCGTTTTGCCTAGGGGAGACTCTATCCATTTAATTTCTTGGTTGCGTTTTGTCTTAAGAATTGACTGCATTTTCTCTAAAGAAGACTGCGTTTTGTCCATTGAAAACCCTTGTTTTGAAGACCTAAATTCCAGAAGAAAAAAAATTTGACCTGACCGCGAAGGCGATCGCGAATCAGGTCGGCATCTGTGACCGACTTTGGTGAATTTTTATAATCAAAACAAGTACAAACAAAACAAACACCCAATCAAGCAATCGAGACTCATAAGACACTATCATACCTACAACACCCATATAAACAAAAAAACACTTATCCCAAAAACGATCTGTAAAGATTCACTAATATGACAAAATGGCTAGTGATTTGGATTACGATGACATTGTGATCCGAAGGTTGATTTGGTTATCCTTTCATTTGGAAATTGAAGTGATTTCACAAAGGCGTCTACATTATTTCTTCATCGTGATTTCTTCTATTTTTCTATCGTTTAGAGTCTTAGCTTGAACGTTTCATTTATGTTTAAGGACTTGGATGGATCTAGTTTCCAGCAGTCAAAGGGTGGTTGGATGAAACCTGGACAACTATCACTTAAAGGATTTATTTTTTAGTACTACTGTTGTCACATGCAGATGTCGATGCTGGGATAATTTCAAGAGGTGTTGTACTTCTTATACTTTTGATGTTGGGTATAGGGTACTTAGAGATTTGCTTCTGCACCGTTCTTTAATCAACAAAATTTTTAGTGCAGATTAAGTAAACAAATTTAGGGATTTTACATTCAGTTTCAAGTTTGGATAATATCGGGTTTACTTACACCAAGTGGTCACGACAATTTGCCTAAAGAATACGAGGTTGGTAGTTAGCCAGAGAGTATAAAGGTTGAGATGTTAATCAGCAAACTTCTCACGAGTATTTTTTGTGTTACTTCCAAGATCTAAGATACATCACAGTATAAGCAAAAATCTTCAACTGTTCTTCGATGACATTCATTTACAGACCTTGATCATACCAAGTGTTCTTGATTCTTGCTTTAGTTCCTCTACGGTTTGTGAAGTCAATACGGTAATGATTCTTTTGTAAATCAAGATTTGTGCTTATGACAAGAACTTCTCGAGTATATATGCGTACACGACAATGATGCTTCCGAGAGTTCGCATCCATCATTAGGGGAATAAATGTGTACGTCCGAGATTAGTTTTACTTTGATGTTACCATGTAACTTCCAGGGGGAAGTAGTGTAGAATACTTTACTTAGTATGGTTCATGAAGTATTCTGCATACGTGAGAAGAATTGATGCTGATTTCTCGCATGCACCCCGAACGAATATTCACCAAGCCCTAATGACAAGAAGCAGGAGTATTTGGTATGGTTTGACTTCTACAAATTTCCGCTGTGCACGTCAATGAAAGACTGCAAGATTGATCAGTCTATCTTTTTTTTCCCCCTTTTATTTTTTTTTTTTTTTTTTTTTTTTCTCTCTCATCTCAAAGGTTTCAGGAATCTGCTTAAGATAGGATGTTGGTTTTGGGGGAAGCTGATTCAGAAACTTTGTCAAAAAGGAGTGTATGAAGAAAGCTTTTCAAGACATGCTGCATGGATTGGGGGGAGTTAATCCAACTCATGCATACTACAATGGTTCCAGAACAAGTAAAGACAATGAAGATCCAAGCTGCATACAAGTTTTCAAGGACCAAGAGAACTCACAAGACAACTTCAGCTTTGGAAGACTTTATTTAATTGTATTTGTACTTGTTAGGAACATTGTAAGTAATTCCGTATATGTCCACATATTGGGGGAAGATTGTTAGCCTTAAAATATGGTGACAAACACGGAATTACATTAGTTTATTTATAGCGTGACACCGTAGGGGACTATTTTATCCGACAAGCTATGATTGTTGTGTGTCACTAGGTCTATAAATACATCCCCTCCTTTACATTTCATGTGGGTGTATAGCTCATTTTGTATAGTGTGTAACGTGTGTTGTGTTCTCTTTACAAAAACACACATCTTCCATCCTTTTCCTTTTCTCTCTAATTCAATGGCTACTTTTCTTTTCCATTTTACCAAGCTTCTGGATCTTGTGTGTAAGGGTGAATCGTGATAACATCCATCGTCTTGGTTGACTATGACATTACGTTTCCAGTTAATCATATTAGGTAGTCCACTAACTATTTCTCAACCTTCATTGATTCCTCGTGGAACATCCATTCCACATTAGTGCAAGCTCGTGAAAAAGCAGAGTGTAACTCGTGACATCATTACCCTTTACTTTTAGGTTCTAATGCTTAATTCACAATATTGATTTCACCCCTGGGAAGTACTTTATCTGTCTTCATCTTTCTTTAGTCGCCTTTCAGTCATAGCATAAGCAACAGTCTTTCGAGTAACAGTCTTCATGCAGGGAGATTCACACCATGTCTGAGCATTTTTAAGAAGTGCAAGTGCAAAACTTACTTGGTTTCTCCAACATCACAGTTGTCTGATTATGGGAACACTGTTTCCATCTTATCAAAGCATTGTGACAACCAAACCACTCCTTCTGATACCCTAAAAGAAAGGGCTTGAAATTTAGAGAGGAAAAGCTTATACGTCATCACGCGGAGTGCGTACTGTTCCTCTAATTCCAGTGTCAGAATTGTGGCTTCCGTCGCCCTGACCATTAGTGCTATTTTGAAGAGTTTCATGATTAGCAAGTGCCGCAGACACTCTTGCTTTGATTAGTTGTTCACAACAGGCAACTATTATAGGGCTAGCAGCAGCAGCAGCATCAGCCCTTGCAGCGCTATTTGCAGACCTTGCTGTGCCTAGAGGATCTACTTGGTGGCTATTGCTCTAAATTCATAATAATATAAAACACGTGAGTTTCCTACACCTCACAACTATGACATGGGTACGAATACTACTATATAACAAAGATTGCAAATCACACCGGTGATTATATAACATGACTGGGATCACAACATATAACAGTATTGAGATCGACATAACATAATTCAAACATTTTATATATTAACATGATACATCATACAGTGATTATATATCTTGTCAAGGGATCACAAACACATAACCCTAAATTAAGATCACAGAACATTAATACACACACATAAATATATAACTGGAAAACATACATGATTGTCTGATACAAGAAATGAAAATACAAGTCCTACTGTCATGCTAGCTGGGCATAAAACCCATAATACTTAGCCGGCTAACATAATGATAGCTATGAATACAACATGAGAAGTGTAAATCTAGGCAGAACTGCCAATGCCCTCGTGATTATCTGCATGAGTCTGACCTCTAGCCTGAAGTGCCTGAATCTGTCCCAATGCTGCTGATAACTGTCCTTACAGTGATGAAACATGTGTAATCAATGTCATCACCAGTGACTCCTGTGAGGCGATATGGAAGTCCTACATCTGTGTATGAGTCTTGTATGCTTGCAGTTCATAGTGAACTACTGGAAACTCTAACCCAAGGGGAATATGTTCTAACGCTCTCGGAAAAACCAGGTCCTCTTGATCCAATAGTCGTGCAGTCTCATAGTGAAACTGTCCATCCTTGACCAATCCATCGACTCTCTGAAACAACTGAGTCTGTCTATCCTGAGTATCCTCTATCACATCATAAACATCCTGTGTGTCCTGCTCCTGAACTACAATGAGCTCGGTCACTTTATCATTGACCCCCTCCGAGGGTCGTCTGGTGCTTTTTTTTTTTTTTTTTTTCCTCCTCAACAGCCTCTGTCGGGTAAAAACCCAAACTTCTCTCTAATCCTTAGCCTACCACCTCGGCTCTCAACGTTCTTGTTTTGGCATCCAGAGTTGACGATAAACCCCATAGTCTATCCTATGACCTCCAGCAGGTTCATAGGGAAAATGTTTTTTTTTTTTTTTTTAAAAAAAGCCCCCGTCGAACTCTCCCCCACCTCATACCTCGATGTGAGAGCAGTCAAACATAACCTCTTACGAGGTGGTAACTCGGCCTTGGGAATGTCCTCCCTATGGTCGACTGGTGGTGGTATGAACAGTAAGGACTGTAGTGGTGGTAGTGGAGGATAGTAATGTAATAATGTGGGTACATGTGGTGGTAAATGTAGTGATTATGGTAGAGGTGGTGATGGTGTAGTGGTAATGGTGGTGATGGATGTAGTGGATGATGAGACTCTCAATCTACCCTTGGCAGCTCTGAAGCCTGGGGGTGCACGCACATGGTTAGGGCTACCATATGGGTGAGGTACTATAGGAAGTGGTGATGATGGAAGTGCAGGTGCAGTTAAACGCCTAGCAAGGCATTCCTCTACAGAGGGTGGTGATAGTGAGATGAGTGGTGATGGTGGTGGTGGTGGTAAGGCAAGAAGTCTCTCGACCTCCTCCTCTGATGGAAAAGGCATAGGTGCCTCAGGTCGGATAGATATCCTAGCAGTGGTACGACATGCCGGTGGTGATGGTGGTGTAGCTGCAGACTCATCGGTCTCAAAAGGCTCTATCTCCTCAGAAGAGGGGACATGGTCAACAACGGGTGCAACAACAGAGTCGGCCGGAGCCAAATGTTCCTCCTCCTCCTCTGAAGCCTCCTCCTCCTCCTCGTCATCATCAAAGGAGTCATCATCATCGCCGTCACCTCCATTAGCTGGATAGTCTACTAGACCATCCTTATATTCCTCCTCGGGATCCGAGTCAGCAACGTAGCCTGGAGATAAAGGCTATAGGTAAATCAGCAACAGCATAAGGCTGATCCTCCATGGGAACCTCCTCATTAGATGGGGCCAAGTACTCGGGGTACTCTGGTCCCGTCACGTAATCTGGCGAGAGTGGTGCCTGCTCTGGCTCCTCAGGCCAGGCACAAAGTCTGGTGATGCCGGTGGAGCCTCCGGTGAGTCAGGCTCCTAGAGTCTGAAGAAGTCCACAGCCCAAGCTAGCGGGTCTCCATGTGATGATATCGACGTATTTGTAACCTCGGATGAGCCGATCCGGATCATGAGGGTATCTATAATAAAAAAAAACCCAAACCTTCAAAGAGAGTTTACATTATTACATATATCCGACCAATAATAATATATTTTACTTTATAATATAACACACGTATGAGAAACATGCAGCATCTGTTTACCCGACTAATGAACAAGTAATGTATTGAATGAATGTCCTTATAAAAAACCCCTTTTTATGATGCAATGTTGGAAAACGGTTATAGTCCAAGTATAAAAAAATTTGACTTGGTCTTATAACCTTGGTCTCTGAATACCAATTGTAACACCCCCAAATTGGGTCACAGCGGAATAATGTGTCCGGGAGCGTTACATCATAGATCAATAGCACAAGATATGAGAACGACCTCTAAAAGAGTCATTTGAAATACGATACATTGGATTTATTGAAATTGTTTAATACAAAAGGCACAACGGCTTAAATTGTTAACATTTGAAATCACATGATTTTTATGTCAAACATAATATCACCAAGATGTTATGACTCTAATATACTTTAATGCATGACCCCAAAAGAGTATCCCCAATGTATCCTTAGCACCTCGTGCCTCATTGACCTGAGAAAACATGCTTTAAAACGTCAACATAAAGTTGGTGAATTCATAGGTTTATGTAAAATGTAATGTAGGACCGCAAGATTTTCCCGTGATAATGCAACAGATGCAACCATCACAAAATGTAATTACGTTTCTCTAAGCTCATGACACTAAAGCTCGACATGTATGAATTGCAATATAAATTGCCAACATTGCCCGTGATGATGTTCTAACCGAAACATCCTAAATCCGACATGGTATACGTCCGTTGTCCGGTAAACCGGCACAGTGAGGCTACTCACCCGAACGGGATGTCAATCCCAAATAGATCTATTTATAACATTCGCGCTCACAACAAGTAATTGACAGTTCATGATAATGGGCTCAGAGGGTTATCGCTACTTAGGCAAACACGTAATCATGTAAAAATGTACACTTGCGTCCAATCGTAAAACAATGCATGTTACTCACCCCAAAAGTTGTAAATCATTGATATAGTAAAACATGGGGCTATGAACTCACCTCAGCAAATGTAATGAATGAAATAAATCAAGTGAGTGAATCGACAAGCGAAATCCGAATGCAACCTAATTAAACATAGATCATATGAATACTATGTACTTTGAATAACTAACGCCCATAACGTAATTCCTATATAGTTATATCACCACCTAAACAATGTTTGTTTAATTTATAAAATTAAACAATTTGATTTGCATTGGTAAAATAAATGTTCATGTAGTTAAAATCGTAAAGATAATATATTCGTCCAACAATTTGTTATTCGTCAAAAACACTTGATGTATTATTTATAAAATTTTATTGTATAAATAATTTAATTATTTGAGAATATAATATTTATAAAGTTAAAAACATTTATAAATATTACTTTTAGTAAAAACGTCATATCTTTCTCGTTTCAAATCCGTTTTGCATATTCTTTACATCCGTGTTTTCGTATTTGAATGTTTATATCTAAAAATATTCTTATTTGTAAATATTAAGTTACTCGATAAACAGTAACATTTAATCAATTTAATAAATTATATAAACTACTTTTATATAATTAATTGTTGTAATATTGAAAATGTCGTAATTTATTCGTTTTACCTCCGTTTAATACGTTCTTTATATGTATGGTTTCGTATTTGAAAAATCTAATCAATTATTCCATTTATTATATTTATTTTTACTGTTTTGAAACAGTAACAAAATTAAGGTTAAATAAATTTATAAAAATTCTTTTTATAAATATTAAATGGTTGAAAATGTATAAAAAACATATATCATTCGAGGTTAATTCGGTTTTTAGCTGATCATTCACCCACGTCTTCATAATTAAAGTTCCATCCAACAAAAATTTTTCTCATTTCAGCCTACTATGCTGAACGTAACAGGTTGTATATAAATCACTTTTTTTAATGTTACTTTTTTTTTGGGGTTTGTTTTTTTTTTTTTTTTTTATTCATTAAACATGAAAAACTCGCAACTAATTCATTACCTATTGGTTTTTCAAGTTTATTACCTCTTCATAATCCTTATGAAGTCTACTTTTATAGAAAAATATCAAATATTTAACTCAAATTCGAATTGTATTATTTTTATAACTTTCTTTTATAAAACTACTTTTATAATTGTAAATCTTGTAAACATCATAACTCCTTCGTCATTTATCCGATCTTTCAAGTTTCTTATATACTTGAGATTGTCATTGTATGTACTATTTTATAAAATAATAAAATAATTTCTCCCAGGTACTGTTTGCTACAGTAAATTCAAAAGGTGTTTATAACTTTTAAATAAACTTGTTTTAGGTATTAATAACTTATATAGATTATCACAGTCCTTCTAATTTATACAATGACGTTATCTTGTGTATATATTGAGTCCTCTATATCATAATATCGTCCAATATTGTCCCAAGGAATAAATCCAACAGATTTATTTATTTATAATCTTAATAAATAAATCTTTCATCATTAATTCATTTACTCATTTTGTAAATTGCCTAATACTTTTGTAAGGTGTGTTTTAAAAATCAAAAATTAAGAATGTATAAGGGTTTTGGGTTTGAGCCGTGGGCTATGACTTATTTAGGAGAGTCTTACTTGGCTTTGATTTACTTGTAAATGGTAAGAAATAGCCCAAATAGATAGGGCCACCCATCGAACTCCAAACCCAAAACCCTTATACATTCTTAAGTTTTGATTTTTAAAACACATACAAGTATTCCTACAACATATCTAAGATGTCCCAGGGTGATTAGATGGTTTGGTTTGGGGTTTACAAGTGTTAAGCATAGGAAAAGCAAGATTATGGTTTCATTTGGTTTTAGGGTTTTCAAGTTTTGAATGCTAGGGTTTGTTTGCTAAACAAGGGTTTAGATCTTGTTGTTCATCACCACACATCATATTACTGTTGCCTTCATCTGCGAAAGCTACAGTTTTACGAACAAGAGTTTTGGGTTTTTGGTTTTTAGCCCAGTCAAGTTTGAGTAAGACTTTGTCTTCGAGAAGTTGATAGGCTTGATTTGGGGTTTTATAAAGAATGATGCCTCCTACTACGGCATTTAGAGCTTCTTGAGTTATTTCGTTAAGGCCATGATAAAAGATTTTTATGATATTTCTTTTGGTTAAACCGTATCCATGAAAATTTCTGAGTAATTCTTTCATGCAAAGCCATGCATCTGTTAGAGTTTCATGTTCGTGTTAAGAAAATCCTCGGATTTCTCAGAGAAGTCGATTGAATAGTGATGGAGGAAAGAATCTACTTATAAAAGCGGTTCAAAGTTCCTCCTGGATGCAATAGTTCCTTTGTTAACTTCATCTAACCAAGTTTTTGACTTCACCCGTGAGTGATAGGGGAAACATCATAAGTCGGACGGCTTCATTCTCAGTTGCTCTATATTTGAACATGTCACATACACCAAAAAATTCATGAATGTGTTTGTGAAGATCGGTTTTAATTCTACCATCAAATTGGTTTTCTTTGACAAGAGTCAAATGATTACCTTTGATTGAAAATTCGTTGGCAGTTACAAGTTTGGTGATTGTCAGACCAGGAGTCGGGGCGACAACATGGTCAGCTGCCCACATGGGTTCATCATCGGGATTAGCCATGGAATCGTATAATTCAAGAAGGTTGAGAAAGTATTAGAAATTGGTGATATAAAGGATGGGTGGATATACCTCCTTTGGGTTTTCGGGTCGTTCATCCCTTTATTCGAATGAAACTCTTTTGTTTCGTCGAAGTCTACAGTATAAACTTCTTTTCTGTTCGGCTAATGGTTCGAGAAGTTCAGAATTGGAAGCACGTGTATGCATCCAACGTTAACTGTTTAGAAGGGGTATCGTAAGTAAAAGAGCAAAATCAAAATTGAAAGAAATCAATTTTGTTTTCTGAGCAGATAAGTGTGGTGCATAAAGGATTTTGTGCGGGCGTACTTTGATTCAAATTTTTTAATTTCTTATTGAAAAAGTTGGAATTTATAAAAATTCGTTTATGTTTTGGTGTAATGTCTTAAGCAAAAAAATGTTTTGATGTAGGGGGTATGTTGATTTGAAGTTCTGGACAACGATTTAGGAGAAACGATTGGTTTTACAGAAAGTGTGGTGTACCTTGTGAAATGTACAGTGGGTTTGTTGGTTTCGGGTGTTTAGTTGCGGCGCACTTTCTGCAACAGAAGTCACAGAAAGTGTGTAGAACATTGATTTAAAGGGAAAAGTGATTATGATTCATTTTAAAAACTTAGAAATGATTATGGAACAGAATAAAATTCTCGAAAACAACGCCAAAAACTTTGATGTTTTGTAAAAGCTTTAAATTTATAAATAGTTTCACAATATTTGTCAAACCAATACACGGGTAAAGTATAACCCACGTATGTGGTATAATATTTTATGTAAGACCAGGTCGATCCACATGGATTTGTTTATGTTCAGTAATCAAATATATAAAACAAATAACAATAGACTTTTTCGAGTAAAATAGCAAATAAGTAACAAAGAGTAAATTCGATAATAAAGAGATATAACTACTCAGATAGTCCATACAATTCAGTAGCAATGATGATAATCATGATCTTAGTTTTTATTCTTAATTCACAAAAAACTTTTTTCGTCAAAAGAGCGTTTTCATAAATCGTCCATTTTAACCCAAGACTTATATTTGATTGACTTAGTAAAGTGTGTCACTCAATTAACCAAGTCACTATAATATTAAATCTATTTTATTTATCAATTAACATAAGCGGATTCCTCTAACCAAATGATAAAGATTCATAGACAAATCCTTAAAACCATATAATTACAACACATGCGGTCTTTTCGAGCTCATATTCATTATGCATAGATATTCTTGATTGATATACTTAGTTTATAAGATTAAATTACATTAGGTTTCAACTCTAACATGGGATTAACAAGATTTATAACAATCAAAATGCTTCTTTATTGATATTAAACTTATCCCGCATTTACAAATAACCAAAACTATATGAAATATGGGTTTCAAACATAGGTAAGGTCGAAAAAAAATTCAAACATATCTGATCGAAATAACCAAAACATAGGTAAGGTCGAATTTTTTTTCGAGAAATTAGGTTTACAAACACAAGAGTTTACCTTAAACCTGAGCATGTTTACGCTTGAAATATGCAGTGTAATATTTCGCTTGAAATATGTAATGTAATGTTTCGTTTGAAACAAATTGGACAGAGTAACTATTCCTAAAGATGTAATATTTCACTTGGAATGTGACAACCTGTATTACATAAATCGCTCAGAACATATTTCGCTTGGAACATAAATCGCACAAATTACATATTTCGCTTGGCATAAATATTTCGCTTGATATGTAATTTATTTGGCAGCACTCTGTTCAGGAAATGTATTATTTCGCTTGGATTATGTACTTTGTACCTACATTAATAGCTCAATCATTGTTTCACTTGGAACATGTTCTCGCTCATCATTTTTGCTTCATTCATAAAATCATATTCCCGCTTGCTCAAAAAACACTTTTTAATCCAGAATTTTTTGAAAACCATAAACATGTTTTGTGCCTAAGTAGGCTTTCTATAAAGTTAAACTAACCAAAGTACAATTGATCATCAAAAACAATCACGTTAGACAAGAAATAAGCGAAAATGGATCAAAGGTTTAGAGGCGTACGGTTTGAACCAAAAATAAAAAAAACGACTCAAAAACTATTTGAAGAAGCTAAACACGATCACTAATAAAACCTGCCTATGATACCACATGTTAGGCTATCATTTCATCACCACAAGACACGAAAATAAAAGGAAAAATCTTAGAGAGAGAAATAAAAGAAAGAAAATGAGGCTTTCACTCTAAGAAAATGCGAAGCAACACCCTCCTAATGTTAGGCTAGGAGGGTTGTATTTATACTACAAAGAGTATGGACTCCTTGTTGGGTCGTTTGGGCCTTTAATGGACCGAACTAATGGGCTTTAGCCTGACACCTAGGCCCAATTAGCTTAAATGAATTCTCGTAAACTACGTTTTCCTATACAAGGCTCAGGAATATATAATGACTATCACTTTACATAAAAACACGGCTAACAAGTAGTCATGAGAGGTTTAGCCTCTCATGGCTACTAAGTTCATAATAATAAGAATGAAAAGAGTAATTAACTAGGACATACAGGAATTCGACTAGATCATGGTTTACACAAGTGTCACAAGTA
This sequence comes from Tanacetum coccineum, assembly GCA_026074375.1. Classification (NCBI taxonomy): domain Eukaryota; kingdom Viridiplantae; phylum Streptophyta; class Magnoliopsida; order Asterales; family Asteraceae; genus Tanacetum; species Tanacetum coccineum. The sequence continues at coordinate 46,698 of BQNB010001825.1, read as the reverse complement.
ACCCGATTACAAATAACCAAAACTATATAACCATTTTTATTCGATATAATTATAACCCCGTTCTTCTTTTAGAAATACTTGGAATTTCGTGACTAAATGATATAAGATTGATGATTTATAGTGTTGTAAATGGTTGGGAAGTACCCGATATTTATAGGCTGATGAGGGGGAAAAGTGCGGCGCATAATTTATTTATGCGGCATACTTAGGGTACTTGGCGCCAAAGTTTCATAAATGTTTGAGATAGTACGCCACACAAGGGGGTAAAGTATGGTGCAATTGGTGTTTTGACTAATCTTTTGTACTTCCTGGTAGAAGTGTGGCACAACAAAAAAATAATAAGATAGTTGATACAGGCGCACTTGCTTGTTTTACTGGGTAATTTATTTCTTTGTCTTCTTTTAGCTTGACATCCATTTAACGTAAACACTTGTATCTTTAACACTTTGTGCTCGGACTATCTTCAAGTGAACCTGCACATATTTCATGCTATTAAGTATCGAAAATTTCATTGGAAATGTATGTAATATATATATGATCACCACCGAAAATATGTATTAATTAAGGCGTTATCAAACATATATATGCACAAGATTATTAATATCAAAATGAAAGCACGAATTATTGTGTATTTAAATAAATATACGATGTTATACCTATATGAACAACTCATTTTTTCCTCTTAATGAGTTTAAGTAAGAATATTTATTAAAAAAATTATTTCTACTATATGGTTTCAATAAACTTTATATTTTCATACACGGGTATAAATATTAAATACGGCTAAATTATTTCTAACACGAATATAAATTTCAAATGTAAGCACGAAATACTGTGATATGAAAACAAATATATGCCTTTTTACTTAAACAAGGACTAATGTAATTCTTATTTGAAGTTTGTATACGGTAATCTGGAAAAACATTTTAAAAAAACTTTCTATTTTAACTTTATCAACGTTCATCATGTGTTATTAAACTCACATATTGTGTACAATATAATATCAATAGTAAATATTAAACAACATAAACATCAGCATGCACGCCACTTAACAAAGTAAATATTCATTTTCATCCAATCAAAAAACTTTACTAAATATAAATCAATATTATTTAATTAAGAAACTTTCTTATATAAAAACTAAAATTTTAAAAAACGAGTAAATTCTTTTGAATGTTCATATACTAAACTAAAATTATAAATAACTTTGATTCATGTGTAAACCCCGTACGTGCAGGACTTATAACTAGTTAATATATGTAGTATAGTAGTTTTCTTCGGTATCTTGTTAATTTACTATATTATGTTTTAGCTTAAGCCTACACCACGAAAAGTATCTCGCAAATATACTTTTTTAATCTGGAAAACGTATATTTACAAAAATGATAATTCTTTGTTAGATGCACCACAACCTAATTTATTTACTTGAAATAATCTTACATATTGCCTAATATGATACTTTGAACCTACAACAATTCTGATTATATGAACAACCTCACATATCATCTGGACTTACGATATATTAGTAACTCTAGAACTTAAGTTAATACTCAGAGGTTAATATGAATAGGGCAAGGGACCGCAAGAAATGAGTTTTGTATTGTAATCAATATTAAAAAAAACAATACCCACACTCTTAATAATCACACAACAACCTCCCCTTGTGATCCTATTATTATCAAAATTTTTCAAAGAAGATTAGTACCCAAATGGATGCTTAACTAGTAACGATATAACAATAAACCAATAGATGATCTCTTTATAGGAAGACACCACCTCTCACTTACATAATCACTTAAACACACTCAAACACTACTTGATAAAATTTAAATAAGAGATCATCAGCATATACAGATAAGACGAATTAGATATTCACGGATGATATCAGAACAAAAAAGACTTATAGAACTTACAAGAGATACCATTAGAGAGAGAGTGAGCTGAGAGAAAGAGGAGAGGGAGAGAGAGTAGAGAGAGAGACGCTCGATAGAGAGAGAGAGAGAGAGAGGAGAGAGATAGAGAGCAAAAGGTATTGAAACCTTAGGTGGAAGATGGGCTCTATATAGACCCAATAGGTCTTCTTTTAATCCCTTGAACTTGGTTTGACCTTGTCAATTACCTTTGTGAACTTTCCTTTGCATTATCACTTTGATGGTTGGCAAGGTTTAACCATTCACATTTATGTGACTTTGTGTTGACTTTTTTTCTTGTACATCAACTTCATACTGAATGTGGATGATTTTCCCTCAGTTGAACCATTGCTAGACATCTCTCTGCAAAAAACATGTCAAATATACCAAGTTTCCCACAACATATAGTATGTTGATCCACACCAAGGCATCATTTAGTGATATATCACATCTTGCATATAAAATAAGTATGATTTTCTTTATAAGTTTTAATAACCCCGACAGACACCTTCTCTCTTACTAAGTGAACATCAATTTCAAAATGTTTTGATTTTTCATGAAAAATATGATTTGCTGCTAACTGAATAGCATATATTATTTTCTCAAAACAATTCAACTGGATTTATTATTTTTTAGGGGGGGGGGGGAAAACAAAAAAATTTGGTAACACCAAGACTACTTAGAATATTTCCAAAACCATTTAGTGTCTCAAGTGCAATAGCCATTAACTTCTATACTCAACCTCAATGTAACTCTTTGACAATGTAAGATGGTTTAGGAATTTTTCTATGAAACCAATTGACTTTCCCAAAAACTCACAATACCCAGTAACAAGACTTTATGGGTCTTTGGACATTTTGCCCAATCAGCATCAGAAAACACCCTTAACTTTTGATCAGAAACTTTATCAAACTGAATCCACAACCCAGGTGACCCTTTTAAGGATCTTAAAACTCTTAAAGCAGCTTTCATATGAGACTATAAAGGATTATGCATATGTTGACTTAACAATGTTCAACATACTATTTATTAGGCCTAGTGTTGGTAAGTACGATAAGTTTACCATACTGTTTTGATAACTAGTAAAGTTTTTCAAATACTTATCACTTATAGACTCAATATGACTTAAGATAGTGTTTTCTGGCAAATGAATATCAACAGGTTTTGAAGCTAAAAGATCATATTCATGTAATAACTCTAAACAATATTTTCTTTGAGCCATACACAACTTTCTGTTATTTTCTAAAACTTTAATCCCAAGAAAATATTTTAACCTCTCCATGTCTTTAATCATGACTTCAAACATAGTAAGTTTGATTATTATTTGTATGTGAAACAAAGTGGTGAAAGTTTTGTTGCATTAATTGTGTATGTTGATGATATAGTTATTACTGGTAACAATTAGAAAGATATTAATGAGTTCAAAGAATTTTTGAGTTTAAAGTTTCTTATTAAAGACTCTGGTGAGGTTATTTAAAATATTTTCTGGGATTATGTTTTAGAAAATAACGAAGTTGTGTATGGCTCAAAGAAAATATTGTTTAGAGTTATTACATGAATATGATCTTTTAGCTGCAAAACCTATTGATATTCATTTGCCAGAAAACACTATCTTAAGTCATATTGAGTCTAAAAGTGATAAGTATTTGAAAAACTTTACTAGTTATCAAAAACTAGTAGGTAAACTTATCTACTTAACCAACACTAGGCCTAATAATAGTTATGTTGTACATTGTTTAAGTCAACATATGCATAATCCTTTATAGTCTCATATGAAAGCTGCTTTAAGAGTTTTAAGATCCTTAAAAGGGTCACCTGGGTTGTGGATTCAGTTTGATAAAGTTTCTGATCAAAAGTTAAGGGTGTTTTCTGATGCTGATTGGGCAAAATGTCCAAAGACCATAAAGTCTGTTACTGGGTATTGTGTGTTTTTGGGAAAGTCTTTGGTTTCTTAGAAAATTAATAAACAATCTACATTGTCTAAGAGTTATATTGAGGTTGAGTATAGAAGTATGGCTTTTGCTACTTGTGAAACTATATGGTTTGGAAATATTCTAAGTAGTCTTGGTGTTACCAATCTATATCCAGTTGATTTGTTTTGTGATAATAATTATGCTATTCAGTTAGCAGCAAATCATATTTTTCATGAAAAATCAAAACATTTTGAAATTGATGTTCACTTAGTTTATTGATGAGATGGTGTCTGTCGGGTTATTAAAAACTATAAAGATTCATACTTATTTGCAAGTTGCTGATATTTTCACTAAATGCCTTGGTGTGGTTCAACATAATATATTTTGTGGGAAACTTGGTATATTTGACATGTTTGCAGGAGAGAAGTCTAGCAATGGTTCATCTGGGGAAAATCTCACATTCAGTCTTGATGGGGCGACTGTTCAAGATAAAAGTCAATCAAAGTCAACATTAACTGTGAAGGTGTTAACCTGCAACATATCAAATGTTGTTACATGCTAAGGGAAAGTTAATCAAAGGAAGTGACAAGGTCAAAGAAGTTCAAGGGATAAAAGAAGAACTTTTGGGTCTATATAAGCCCATCTTCCAACTAAGGTTTCATAACTTTTGCTCTCTATCTCTCTCTCTCTCTCTCTCTCTCTCTCTCTCTCTCTCTCTCTCTCTTTCCCTCTCTCTCCTTTCTCATCTCTCTATCTCTATCTTTTGTGTTATCTCTGTGTAAGTTTCTCTATCTTTTTTTGTTCTTGATATCATCCTAATATCTAATTTGTCTCATCTGTATTATGCTTGATTGATCTCTTTATTTATTTTGCTAGTGTGTTGAGTGTTTTTTTTGATTTATGTAGTGAGAGGTGGTGTCTTCCTAGAAGAGATATCTATTGGTTTTTTTATTTTCATACATAGTCTTGCATCATTTTTGGCTGGACTAATCTTCTTGTAATATTTTGATAATAATATATCACAAAGGGGAGGTTGGTTGTGTGATTATTAAGGTGTGGTATTGTTTTTAATATTGATTTTGATTACATTAACCAAACTCATGTCTTGCGGGTCTTGCCCCTTGTCATTTACCTACTGTGTATATATGTAGTTCTAAGTTACTATATATCGTTAGTCTAGTGATATGTGAGTTGTTCATTAATCAGAATGTTGTAGGTTCAAATTTCATATGAGGCATATGTAAGATTATTTCAAGTAAATAAATTAGGTTGTGGTGCATCTAACAAAGAATTATCATTTTTGTAAATATACGTTTTCCAGATTAAAAAAGTATATTTGCGAGATACTTTTCTTCGGTGTGGCTTAAGCGAATAACATAAATATGTTAACAATCTAACAAAGAATACCACGAAAATCTACTATACTACATATATTAACTAGTTATAAGTCCTTTGCACGTACGAGGTTTACACATGAATCAAAGTTATTTATAATTTTAAGTTTGTTTATGAAAATATATAGATTTTACTCGTGTTTAAAATTTTAGTTTTTATGTAGAAAAGTTCTTTATGTATTAATATTTATTTATATTTTGTAAAGATTTTGTTTGGAATGAAAAAGATTTACCTTTGTCTTAAGTGCCGTGCAATGCTGCTGTTATGTTGTTTAATTTTTTCTTTGATATTATATTGTACACAAATTTGTGAGTTTAATAACACATGTATGAACGTTGATAAGTAAAATAGAAGTTTTTTTAAAATGTTTTTCCAAGATTACCGTTATACAACGTTCATATTAAAATTTCATTAGTCCTTGTTTAAGTATTATAGGCATATATTTGGTTTTCATATCTCAGTATACATTTTAGTGCTTACATTTGAAATTTATATTCATGTTAGAAATAATTTAGCCGTATTTAATATTTATACCCGTGTATGAAAATATAAAGTTTATTGAAACCATATAGTAGAAATAATTTTTTTAATTAAATTATTTATTATTAAACTCATTATAGAGGGAAAAAAAATGAGTTGTGCCTATATAGGTATTACATCGTATATATTTATTTAAAAACACACATAATTTCGTGCTTTCATTTTGATATTATAATCTTGTGCATTTATGTTGATAACGCCCTTATTCTATACATCTATTTTCGGTGGTGTTATTATATATATTATAGCATTTTCTCATTGCAAAATTTCGATACTTAATAGCATGCAATTTTGTGCAGGGTCACTTGAAGTTAGTTCCCGTGCACAAAGTGTTAAAGTTACAAGTGGTTACGTTAAATGGATGTGTCAAGCTAAAGAAGACAACAGAAATAAAGTTCAAGAAACTAGCAAGGTGGCCTGTTTCACTATTATCTGTGTGCACACACTTCTACCTGGAGTCATAGATTAGTCTAAACAACACACATTTGCTACATACTTACCCCCTTGTGTGGGTACTATCTCGAACATTTTATGAAACTTTTGGCGCCAAGTTTAAGTATACCTATAAGTATGCCGCATAAATAAATTATGCCCGCACTTTTTCCCCCTCATCAGCTATAATATATCGCTGGGGTAATTCCAACCATTTACAACACTATAAATCATCAATCTTTTATCATTTAGTCACGGAAATTCCAAGAGTATTTCTAAAGATGAACGGGGTTATAATTATATCGAATAAAAATGGTTATATAGTTTTGGTTATTTGTAATCGGGTTACTTGTGACACTTGTGTAAACCATGATCTAGTCGATCCTTGTATGTCTATTATTACTCTTTTCATTCTTATTATTATGAACTTAGTAGCCATGAGAGGCTAAACCTCTCATGACTACTTGTTAGCCGTGTTTTTATGTAAAGTGATAGTCATTATATATTCCTGAGCCTTGTATAGGAAAACGTAGTTTACGAGAAATTCATTTAAGCTAATTAGGCCTAGGTGTCGGGCTTACAGCCCATTAGTTCGGTCCATTAAAGGCCCAAACGACCCAACAAGGAGTCCATACTCTTTGTAGTATAAATACAACCCTCCTAGCCTAACATTAGGAGGGTGTTGCTTCGCATTTTCTTAGAGTGAAAGCCTCCATTTTCTTTCTTTTATTTCTCTCTCTTAGATTTTTACTTTTAGTTTATGTGTAATTGTGGTGATGAAATGATAGCCTAATCATGTAGGGATCATTGGCTAGGTTTTATTTGTGTTCGTGTTTAGTTCTTTCAATAGTTTTTGAGTCGTTTTTTTTATTTTTGGTTCAAACCGTACGCCTCTAAACCTTTGATCCATTTTCGCTTATTTTCTTGTCTAAACGTGTTGTTTTTGATGATCAAGTTGTACTTTGGTTAGTTTTATACTTATTAGAAGCTTACTTAGGATTTCAACAACAATGTTTTTGGTTCATAAAATTTGGTTTAAAAAGGTTTTTTAAGCAAGCGAAATATGTTTTATGAATGAAGCAAAATATGTTGAGCGAAACATGTTCCAAGCGAAACATGATTGAGCGATTTATGTAGGTACAAGTTACATATTCCAAGCGAAATATTACATTTCCTGAAACAGAGTGCTGCCAAAATTTACATATCCAAGCGAAATATGTATGCCAAGCGAAATATGTAATTTGTACGAATTTATGTTCCAAGCGAAATATGTTCTGAGCGATTTATGTAATACAGGTTGTCACATTCCAAGTGAAATATTACATCTTTAGGAATTGTTACTCTGTCAAATTTGTTTCAAACGAAACATTACATTACATATTTCAAGCGAAATATTACACTGCATATTTCTAGCGAAACATGTCTCAGGTTTAAGGAAACTCTTGTGTTTGAAACCCTAATTTCTCGAAAAAAAATTCGACCTTACCTATGTTTTGGTTGTTTCGATCAGATATGTTTGAAATTTTTTTCGACCTTACCTATGTTTGAAACCCATATTTCATATAGTTTTGGTTATTTGTAATCGGATATGTTAATATAATAAAGAAGCATTTGATGTTATAATGATCTTGTTAATCCCATGTTTGTGTTGAAATCCTATTGTATTTAATCTTATAAACTTTGTTTATCAATCATGATTTTTCATGATATTGAAAAAAAAAAGGGTATAGATCTGAAAATACCCATTGTGTTTTTATATGGTTTAAGGATTTGTCTATGAATCTTTATCATTTGGTTAGAGGAATCCGCTTATGTTAATTGATAAATAAAATAGATTTAATATTATAGTGACTTGGTTAATTGAGTGACACACTTTACTAAGTCAATCAAATATAAGTCTTGGGTTAAAATGGACGATTTATGAAAACGCTCTTTTGACGAAAAAAGTTTTTTGTGAATTAAGAATAAAATCATTAGATCATGAATTATCTCATTGCTTACTGATTGTATGACTCATCTGAGTTGTTAATATTTCTTTATTATCGAATTTACTCTGTGGGTTACTTATTTGCTATTTTACTCGAATAATGTTCTATTGTTATTATTTTATATATTTGATTACAGTGAACATAAACAAATCCATGTGGAGCGACCAGGTCTTACATACAAATATTATACTTACATCGTGGGTCATACTTTTACCCGTGTAGTGGTTTTAAAAATAGGTGATACTTAGTATTTATAAATTTAAAGCTTTACAAAAACATCAATAGTTTTTGGCGTTGTTTCGAGAATTTTTTTTCGTTCTCATATCATTTCTCTAAGTTTTAAAATGAATAATATCACGTTTTTTCCTTTAAATCAATGTTCTACACACTTTCTGTGACTTCTGTTGCAGAAAGTGCGCCGCACTTACACCCGTAACCAACAAACCCGACGTACTTATTCACAAGTACACCACACTTTCTGTAAAACCAAGCGTTTTTCCTAAAACGTTTCTTACAGGAAACTTCATAATCTACTTACCCTATTCATCACAATTTTTGCCTTAGACATTACTCCAAAATCAAAAACGAAATTTTTATAAATTCACACCAGTTTTCATAAGATTTAAAAAATATTGAATCAAAGTACGCCGCACAAATCCTTTATTGCACCAAACTTATCTGCTCAGGAAATACAAAATGATTTCTTTCAATTTTGATTTTGCTTCTTTTTCCTTACGATACCCCTTCTAAACAGTGATCGTTGGATGCATACAAGTGCTTCCAATTCTGAAACTTCTCGAACATTAGGCGAACAGAAAAGAAGTTGATATACTGTAGACTTTCCAACGGAAAACAAAAGTGTTTAATTCGAATTAAAGGATAAGAACGACCTCGAAAACCCAAAGGAGGTATATCACCATCCCTTTATATTCACATTCTATTATCTTTATCAAACCCTTCTTTGAATTGATACGGATCCAGGGCTAAATACGTTGATGAACCACATGTGGGCAGCCTGACATGTTGTCGATCCCGGACTCCTGGCTGATGACAATAACCAAAAACTTGTAACTGCAACGTATTTTCAATCTAAGGGTAATCATTTGGACTCTTGTCTAGAAAACCAATTTGCTGGTAGAATTTAAAAAACCGATCTTCACAAATACTATTCATGAATTTTTTGGTGTATGTGACATGTTCAAATATAGAGCAACTGAGAATGAAGCCGTCCGACTTATTGATGTTTTCACCCTATCACTCACGGGTGAAGCAAAAACTTGGTTAGATGAAGTTAACAAAGGAACTATTGCATCCCAGGAGGAACTTTGAACCGCTTTTATAAGTAGATTCTTTCCTCCATCACTATTCAATCGACTTCTCTGAGAAATCCGAGGATTTTCTTAACACGAACATGAAACTCTAACAGATGCATGGCTTTGCATGAAAGAATTACTCAGAAATTTTCATGGATACGGTTTAACCAAAAGAATTATCATAAAAATCTTTTATCATGGCCTTAACGAAATAATCAAGAGCTTAAAATGCCTGTAGTAGGAGCATCATTCTTTAATAAAAACCACAAATCAAAGCCTATCATTCTTCTCAAAGATAAAGTATTACTCAAACTTGGACATGGGCTTAAAACCAAAAACCAAAACTCTTGTTCGTATACTGTAGCTTTCGCAGATGAAGGCAAACAGTATATGATGTGTTGGGTGATGTAACAACAATATTCTAAACCCTTGTTTAGCCAAACAAACCCTAGATTCAAAACTTGAACCTAAAACTCCTAAAATGAAAACCATAATCTTGCTTTTCCTATGCTTAACACTTGTAAACCCCAAACCAAACCATCTAATCACCTTGGGACATCTTAGATATGTTGTAGGAATACTTGTATGTGTTTTAAAAATCAAAACTTAAGAATGTATAAGGGTTTTGGGTTTGAGTCGTGGGCTATGGCTTATTTGGGCTATTTCTTACCCATTTAAACAAGTAATCAAAGCAAGTAAACTCTCCTAAATAAGCCATAGCCCACGGGTCAAACCTAAAACCCTTATACATTCTTAATTTTTGATTTTTAAAACACATCTTACAAAAGTATTAGGCAATATTCAAAATGCGTAGTAATATGAATTAAATGATGAAAGATTTATTTTTATTAAGATTATAAATAAATAAATCTGTTGGACTTTATTCCTAGGACAATATGTCATATTATGTTATAGAGGACTTTATTATATACACCAAGGAATGTTATTTCATAAATTAGAGGACTTGTGGATAACTTTTATAAGTTATTATATACCTAATACAAGTACTTTAAAAGTTATAACACTTTTGAATTTACTGTGTAGCAAGCAGTACCTGGGAGAAATTTTTTTATTATTTTTTAAAATAGTATACAATGACAATCTCAAAGTATATAAGAAACATGATGATCGGTTAAATGGTCGAAGGAGTTATGTTGTTTACAAGTTTACAATTATAAAGTGTTTATAAAGAAAGTTATAAAAATAATACAATTCGAATTTGAGTTAAATATTTGATATTTTTCTATAAAAGTAGACTTCATAAGGATTATGAAGAGGTAATAAACTTGAAAAACCAATAGGTAATGAATTAGTTGCGAGTTTTTCATGTTTAATGATAAACCCATAGCTACATTTAAGGGGAGGCTTAGTTGTATAGTTTGTTTAAATCTGGTAGCTAAGTAGTCTTAATACTGTTAGTTTCATCATCCACTCATCCAGTACCATCTACATCATTACCTACACCTACACCACCACCTATCCCCATACCTACACCACCACCTATCCCTACACCTACACCACCCCCTATACCTATACCAATACCTGAAACTGAACCTGCACCATTTGAGCACACCTATGAGGAGCCATCTCCTGTCCACCAACACTTCTCACCCCCACAAGAACAGGCTCAAGGACAACTGACTATGGATGATTTACTTCAAGTGGTTCCTCAGTTGATCTCAAGAATTGACAGCCTGGAAACGGATCTCAAACAAACCAAGCTGACAATGGGGAATGCTCTTGTGAAGTTAGTCAAGAAAGTGAAGAAATTGGAAGGGTTTTTGAAGAGGAGAAATATGGTTTTATCAGACTCTGAAGAGGAAGAACCTGAGGCTCAGGGGAGGAAAAGTCAAGATGATCCTCTAGATTCTTTGGTACAAGGACTGGTTACACCTTCTACAACAAAAGTAAATGCTTCAGGGGAGGAACAAGTGGAAGACATAAGTCCTAATACTCTTGAAGCAGCCAAAACTCTCTCCAGGGTTGCCTCTCTAGAACCAAAGTCCATAGATAAGGGAAGGAGATACAAAAGAAGAAAAGAGGCTAAGGGAAAGAAGGTAGTCTCAAGCTTGGATTTTCAAGAAGAAGTTGATACTGGTGCTGAACAAGTTAATACTGCTAAAGGATTTAATACTGGCAGTATTAAACTTAGTACTGTTAGTGAACAACTTAGTACTGGCAATGAACAAGTTAGTACTGTTGGTGCTAAGAAGTCTACTTCTTCTCATGATAAAGGCCAAAGAGAAGGAAAAGCTCCTATGATCAGTGAAGAAACTCCTAAGAAGTCAAAAGAACAAATTCTACAAGAGGAAGCTAGCCTTGCTGAAGCAATCAGATTGGATTCCTTACAGAAAGAAGAGGAGGCTAAACAAATACACTTGGATTCACTCTTAGCTCAAAGAATTGCAGAAGAAGAAGAGTTAAATGAGCAACAAAAGAAAAGAAAAGCTCAAGTTCAGTTTGAAGCTCAGCATTACACAAATGAAGATTGGGATTTAATTAGAGCAAAGATTGAAGCTAATGCAGAGTTGTCAAAAAGCATGCTAGGAAGTGAATTACAAGGAGAAGATTTTGCAAAGAAAATGGTTGATCTTGTCAATCAAAGGAAGAAATATTTTGCAGAGGAAAGAGCAAGAGCTAAAAGAAATAAGCCCATGACCCAATCACAGCTGAAGACTTATATGATGAATTATTTGAAGAATCAGGGGACATGGAAGTTATCTCAGCTGAAGAATTTAAGTTTTGAAGAAGTTAAGGAAGAATTTGATAAGTTGGTGAAACAGGTTGAATCTTTTGCACCAATAAACTTTGAAGCCACTAAAGCTAGTTTGAAAAGATTTGGTGAAGAACTCCAGACAAAGACTTCAAAAAGACTGAAGAGTGATGAAGAAAAGGATGATAAGCCAACCAAGAAGTCTGGAAAGAGGAGAAAAAAGATGGCAAGGAAAGGATTGCATACAAACATTGATAAGGATGATTCTGAAGATTCAGATGAGGTTAGTGAGCAAGATGATTCTGTCTCAGGTACTAAAATTTCTATTAAACCTATTTCCAGGTACTATGAAATCACCTAGTATAGCTGCCTAATAAGATCTTCAAGCAAGGTAAAAGGAGTGTACCAAATAGTTAGGGAAGATGGAACTGATATAGTGTACATTAATTTTGGTGTTATGCTGAAGGATATATCTAAAGATGATCTTACTGAGTTATATAGGATTGTCATGAATAGATATGGATTGAATGGGACCAAGAGGATGAGCTAAGAAGGTATTTTTGGAAATAATAAAGAATATGTTTGAAGACCCTTAGTACAGATCCTATTTGGAGTGCATTAGGTCAGCAAAGGATCATGAGTTGGAGATATTATGATACCTGTAGAGTACATTGTTTGAACTTGGAGTCAATGGATATATATATATATGCTAATTGAAAGAAAATATCTTTTATCTGCTGAGATATGCAAAACTATGCTAGATAAGAAACTTTAAGGAGGAAAACCAGATGAGGATTGCTACAAAATGTTGAAAATGATGGAAAAGCAAGCTGGTATTAGGAAGTAGTGAAGGTTGATGAGTTAGAAGTCTAGGATGGAGATGAGAAGGATAATACTTGGTGGAGGTGCTATGCACTAACACCAACAATGGTTATACAGGTCACCAGTTTAAACAGACAGTAAGGACTGGCTAGTCTAGGAGCAAAACGGCTCTTGGTAAGACTTCCTCAAATACCGGTCGTTTTATGGTTGACAACTTGCCAATAAGTTGTATGGTTTTCAACTCACCATATCTTTTTAAGTGAAGAGTTGGCTAGCCCACAAGTTTTTGGTTTGTGGTAAAGGCTGTAGAAAAACCATAACTAGTCCATAAGATTATGGCTTATGGTAAAGACAGATTGCAAATCCATATTAAATGGTTGACACTTTACAAAAAAGTGGATGGTATGTCAACTCACCAAGTTTCATGTACAAAGAGTTAACATGGTCATCAATCCACCATGGAATTTACCTTTTCTAGGTGCCAAAGGATTGACTAGCCCTGAGCAAACGGCTACAGGTAAAGGCATATCAAATCCGTTTATGGCTATAATGGTTTGCCAAAAACCATATGGTATTCAACTCACCAATGTTTAATGTACTGAGAGTTGAAATGGTTTTCAGTCAACCATGGACAAGCACCTTTCTGGTGGCCAAAGGACTGACTACTCCAGAGTAAATGGCTAACTGGTAAAGAGACATCAAATCCATTTAAAATTTTCAATGATTCACCTCTCACAGGAGTTAACACACCTGGAAGTGATGAGAATAGTCTGAAACTATAGGATTTGATTGCTGATATGAAGGGTTGCTGAAAAGTTTTGTTGCTGATATGAAGTGTTGCTGAAAAGTTAGAGAATGAGATGCTGCAAAGATCAAATAGAGATGATACAAGTGTACCTATTTCAAAAACATGCTGCAAAGAACAAGGAGCTGGAAGTAATTCAAGAAAATCAAATGTGGTAGTTCCAAATATTTTAAAAGATAAAGTTTACAACAATTTTCAGAAGTTCAAAGATGAAGGTACTAAAAAAAACTTGAAGATCACAATGAAATATGGGGGTTTGTTCGTGGATTATTGGGGTGGGAGGTTCAAGTATAGTGAAGGATTGTTGGTATAATAATATATTGTAAAAGACTTAATACTGGTAGTATAACAGATAAGTCTGGTAGTATTAGTTAGTTCTGCCAAGTACTATGTTAAGTCTGACAGTACTAAAGTTAGTAAGTTAAGTCTGGCAGTACTATAGTTAGTACTGGTCGTGTTTAGTTAAGTCTGTTTATGTAACATAATAGTGATAATAGTTATCTTAGAGATATCTTAGGAGATATCTCAGGAAAGGATATGCATTATCCTTTTACATGTTTGTAAAGCCCATTAGGGTTTCCTTGGTGTATAAAAGGAACCCTACGGCATAAATGTTTAGTATAAGATTGGAATAGAATTCTAATAGAAATTAATAGCAAATAGCAAAGTTTTACATTGTGTTCTTCTTAGTACTTGTGTTAAGATTCCGCATTAGCACATAGTATTCATAGTCATTGTCTCTCATATAGTCGATTTGGATTTATCCAAGTTAGCTATTGTCTTACAAAAGGCTAAACAGATCCAAGACTTTGGACCTACATAAATCTACACTTACTGTTAGTGTTCATAACAATAAATATGAATATAATAAATGTAATATTTCATTAGATTTTTCAAATACGAATCCATACATGTAAAGTACGATGAAAACGGGATTAAAACGAAGAAGATACGACGTTTTTATTAAAAGTGACATTATGAACATTTTTAACCTTATAAATATTATTTTCTCAAATAATCAAATTATTTATATAATGAAATTATGTAAATAATACATCAAGTACTTTTGGAAAATAACGAATTGTTGGACAAGTATACCATTTTTACGAACACGAATACATGAATACTCATTTTACAAGTACAAATTAAAGTGTTTAATTTTATAAATTAAACAAACACTTTTAGGTGGTGATGTAACTATATAGAATTATATGTGGTATTAGTTATTCAAAGTACTTAGTACTCTACGACCCATATTTAATTAGGTTGCATTCGGTCATATCTGTGACGTTTTCATTCGCTTGATTTATTTCATTCACTTCCTTTACCGAGGTGAGTTCATAGCCCCATGTTTTACAATATCAACGATTTACAACTTTTGGACTGAGAAACATGCATTGTTTTACGATTGGACGCAAATACACATTTTTACATGATTACGTGTTTGCCTAAGTAGCGATAACCCTCAGAGCCCATTAACCATTAACTAGTCAATTACTATGTTGAGCGCGAGAATGTAAAAACAGATCTATTGTATTGACATCCCTTCGTGAGTGAGTCATGCTCACTGTGCCCGTTTAGCCAGACAACGGACGTATACCATTCGGATTTTAGGGATGAGAGTGCGTGTGTTAGAACATCATCTTGGTTAATTTTGGCAATTTAAGTTGCTGTCATACATGTGAGCTTCAGTGTCATAGCTAAGGAAAACGTAATAACATTTTGTTTATGTTTGCATCTGTTGCATTATCACGGGGAAAAATCTTGCGGTCACATACATTTACATAAACCAGATGAAATTCACAAACTTTATGTTAGACATTTTAAAGCATTTTTCTCAGGTCAATGACGCACGAGTGCTAGGATACATTGGGGATACTCTTTTTTTGGGGAGTCATGCATAAAAGATTTGCACTATTACTTTCTTGGATATTTGTTATGATCAAAAAATGTTATTTCCAATGTTAAACAATTCACAGAGCCGGTTGTGCTATGTATTAAAAAACAATTTAAATAAACCAATGTATCGTATTTCAAACGACTCTTTTAGATGTCGTTCTCATATCTTGTGCTATTGATCTATGAAGTAACGCTCCCGATACATATTATTCCGCTGCGACCCAATTTGGGGGTGTTACAATTGGTATCAGAGCCATGGTGTATAGGAGAACCATTGTCAAATATTTTTACTTGGTCTATAACCGTTTTCAAACATTGCATTATAAAAAGGGATTTTTATGGGACATTCATTCATACATTACTTGTTGCATTACTTAGGTATACTAGATGCTACATGGTTCTCATACGTGTTTATAATATATTAAGTATATTCTTATTGGTCTTATATATGTACTAATGTAAACTCTTTTTGAGTGTTACAGATACAGTCATGTCATCGGATTCGGCATCATCCGAGGTTACATATATGTCTATATCATCGCATGGAGACCCGCTAGGAGCGCCGACACACCCGAGTGCTGCACGGCATCATCAGACTACGTGCCTGGCCCTGAGGAGCCAGAGCAAGCACCGCTCTCGCTAGATTACGTGCCAGGACTAGAGTACCCCAAGTACTTAGCCCCATCTGATGTGGAGGTTCCCATTGAGGATCAGCCTTATGTCATTGCTGATTCACCTATAGCCTTATCTCCGAGCTACGTTGCTGACTCGGATCCCGAGGAGAACCTCTAAGGATGGGTCCAGTAAACTATCCAGTGATAGAGGTGACGTGATTAAGAAGACTCCTCAGATAAATGATGAGGATGAGGAGTTTTAGAGGAGGAGGAGCATCTGGCTCCGCCGACTCTGTTGTTGCACCCGTTGTTACACATTTTCCCCTCTTTTTAAGGAGACAGAGCCGTTTTAAGACCGATGAGTCTGCGGCTACACCACCATCACCACCGGCATATCGTACCACTGCTAGGATATCTATCCGACCCGAGGCACCTATGCCTTTTCCATCAGAGGAGGAGGTCGAGAGACTTCTTGCCTTACAATTATAGGGCTTAATTTAAATGAGATTATAGAAATTAAAGGGGAAATACCACCACCACCACCATCACCAACTCATCTCACTAATCACCACCCTTTGTAAAGAACGCCCCTTGCTAGGTGTTTAGCTACACCTGCACTCCATCATCGCCACTAACACAATCTCTCTGTGAAATATAGGGGGGGGGGGGGCTTCTAACTAAAGTACCACACCTATATGGTATGCCCTATACAAGAACACTAGCTATTAGAAAACAAAAAAAAAAGATCCGATAAATAAACAAAACAAAACCGCCCAGGGAATAATAAATAAGGTTTTAAATGAACAGCCAAGAGCGTTCACCCCCAGGCATTAAGTCAACCATGGTGAGATTGATAGCCTCATCACCAACTACTCATCATCCACTAACAACCATCATCACTCATAACCACCTCCACACAAACAATACATTAAACCACCACATGTCCCCACATAATTACCAATAACCATATATCACCACACAACCTACCACTAATCCAGCCTCACTTTGTCATCAACCACCACCAAACGCCCATAAAGAGGAAACAATCGCCAAGGCCGAGTTACACCTCAAAAGAGGTTTATTGCTACTACTCTCACATCGAGGTATGAGTGGAGGATAGATCGAACTGCTGCTCTAGACCAACTAGGAGACATGGATGAAAAGACTATGGGTTTATCGGCACTCTGGATGCCAAAACCAGATGTTAGAGAGCCGAGGAGGTCGGCTATGGGATTAGAGATGTTTGGGTAGACCCAACAAAGGCTGTTGAGGAGGTAGCACCGATGACCCTCAAGGGGGTCAATACTAGAGTGACCGAGCTTGCTGCGGTTTAGGAGCAGGACATACATGATATTTATGATGTGATAGAGGATACTCAAGATAGGCAGACTCAGTTGTTTCAGAGAGTCGATGGATTGGTCGAGGATAGACAGTTTCACTATGAGACTGCACGACTGTTAGATCAGGAGGCCCTGGTTTCCCGAGAGGCTTGGGCACATTCCGTTGGGTAGAGTTTGGCAGTTCACTAAGAACTGCAATCATATAGGACTCATACTCAGATGCAGGACTTCTATATCGCCTCACAGGTGTCACTGATGACGACATTGATTACACATGTTTCATCACTGCAAGGACAATTATCAGCAGCATTGGGACAGATTCAGGCACTTTAGGCTAGAGGTCAGACTCATGCAGATGATCGCGAGGGTGCTGGTAGTTCTGCCTAAGTTTAGACTTCTCATGTTGTATTCATAGCTATCATTATGTTAGCCGGCTAAGTATTATGGGTTTTATGCCCAGCTAGCACGGCAGTAGGACTTGTATTTTCATTTCTTGTATTATACAATTATGTATGTTTTCCTGTTATATATGATGTGTTGTATTATGTCATGTCGATCTCAATTTTGTTTAGTGTATATCCTCAGTCATGAGAGCGTATAATCGAACTATGTGAGATGATTATGTCCATGTGAGTTGTGTGTGCTGTGTGATGTGATACTTGTTATATAAATAATGTGTTGTATTATGGTTTATGTCGATCTCAATTCTTTTTATGTGTTGGGATCCTAGTCAAGTATATAATCACAGTGTGATGTGATCTTGTTATATATAATGTTGTAACCCATGTCATGTTGTAAATGTTTATAAAAACTCACGTGTTTAATATTGATTGTGATTGAGAACAATATCGCTTTACTACTGCTAATTGCAAGGGCTGCTTCTTGCGCTGCAACCCGACACGAACAGATGCTGCAGTTAAACAACTAATTGAAGCAAGAGTGTCTTTTTGTACTGCTAATCAAGAAAACTCTTCGAAATAGCATAATGGTCAGGGCGAGCAAATCCACCAATCCGACACTATAATATAGGAACTGTACGCCACTCCCGAGTGAGTGAACTAATAAGGGTGATTTTTCTAAATTGCAACCACCCTTTCTTTAAAGGGGTACTGAAGGAGCGGTTGTGTATGTCGCATGACTTGAGAAGATGGAATTAGTGTTCCATATCAGCAACTGTGCCTGTTGATAACCAAGTTAAGTCCTTAGAATTCTCTGACATGCAAGGTTTTGAACTCCCACATGAAGACGTTACTCAAATGTTTCTATTTGTATGGATTGGAAGGCACTAAAGAAGATGATGACAGTCAAATACTTCCCAAGGGGTGAAATCAAGAAGTTGGAAATTAAGCTCTGGAACCTAAAAGTAAAAGGTACTGATGTTGCGAGTTACACTTTGCATTTTTAAGAGCTTCCATTGATGTGTGGAAGGATGTTCCACGAGGAATCAGATGAAGTTGAGAAATATGTTGGTGGACTTCCTGATATGATTAGGGGAAATGTAATGTCATATCAACCCAAGACGATGGAGAAAGCAATTGAGTTTGCTAAGGATCAGATGGATCATAAAGTCCTCACTATTGCTGAAAGACAAGCTGAGCAGAAGAAAAAGTTGGAGTTTAATGCTGGAAACAATCAGGGGCACCAACAACAAAACAAGAGGCAGAACACTAGAAGGGCTTACACTTCTGGGCCTGGTGAAAAGAGGGAGTACACGAGATCATTTCCCTTGTGTACAAAATGCAACTATCACCACAAAGGGCCATGTGCTCCCAAGTGTAATAAGTGAAAGAAGATCGGCCATCTGGCTCGTGATTATAGGAGTTCTGGTCCTAATGGTAATAATAACAATCATGGGAACTCCAGAACAACTCAGAATGCTGGCACTTGCTATGAGTGTGGTGTTCAGGGGCATTTCAAGAGAGACTGCCCGAAGTTGAAGAATAAAAACCGTGGTAATCAAGGTGGGAATGGCAATGCCCCAGCGAAAGTGTACGTGGTGGGCAATGCGGGGACAAACCCGGACTCCAACGTCGTTACGGGTACGTTCCTTCTAAACAACCGCTATGCTTCTATCCTATTTGATACTGGTGCCGATAGGAGTTTTGTATCTACTACATTTAGCTCCCTAATTGATATCACACCAACTACATTAGACCATTATTACGATGTTGAACTAGCCGACGGGAAAATAATTGGGATAAACACTATCATTCGGGGTTGTACATTAAACTTCTTAGATCATCCCTTCAACATTAACTTAATGCCCGTAGAACTTGGTAGTTTCGACGTCATAGTTGGTATGGATTGGTTGGCAAAGTACCATGTTGTCATTGATTGTGCCGAGAAGATCGTTCGTATTCCCTGGGGAAATGAAACCTTAATTGTCCATGGTGACGGAAGCAGCCGGGGAAACAGGACTCGTTTGAACATCATTTCGTGCACCAAAACTCATAAATATTTGTTGAAAGGACATCACGTCTTTTTGGCACATGTTACTACAAAGGAGATTGAAGACAAGTCGAGGGAAAAGCGACTTGAGGACGTACCAATCGTTTAAGATTTTCTTGAAGTTTTTCTTGAAGATTTGCCGGGTCTTCCACCGACTCGACAAGTGGAATTCCAAATCGATTTGATGCCTGGTGCTGCACCTGTAGCATGAGCACCCTATCGATTAGCTCCTTCTGAAATGAAAGAGTTATCAAAACAACTGCAAGAACTATCCGACAAGGGCTTTATAAGACCCAGTTCCTCACCTTAGGGAGCTCCGGTCTTGTTTGTAAAAAAGAAGGACGGATCATTCCGGATGTGCATTGACTACCAGGAATTGAATAATCTAACGGTGAAGAATCGTTATCCTCTCCCAAGGATTGATGATTTGTTTGATCAACTACAAGGATCTAGTGTTTATTTGAAGATAGACTTGCGATCGGGTTATCATCAGCTTAGAGTACGAAAGAGGATATTCTAAAGACGGCATTTAGGACTCGGTATGGTCATTACGAGTTCTAAGTGATGCCATTTGGTTTGACAAATGAACCTGTAGTATTCATGGACCTCATGAACCAAGTGTGCAAACCATACTTGGATAAGTTTGTAATTGTCTTTATCGAAGATATACTAATTTATTCAAAGAACAAGAAGGAACATAAAGAGCATCTTAAGGCAATTCTGGAATTGCTTAAGAAGGAGGAGTTGTACGCTAAATTCTCTAAATGTGAATTTTGGATTCCTAAGGTACAATTTCTCGGCCACGTGATTGATAGTCAAGGCATTCATGTGGATCCCGCCAAGATCGAATCCATAAAGGATTGGGCATCTCCTAAGACTCTAACAGAGATTCGTCAATTTTTAGGTCTTGCCGGTTACTACCGAAGATTCATTAAAGGATTTTCAAAAATCGCTAAGCCAATGACCAAACTCACTCAGAAGAAAGTCGCCTTTGAATGGGGTGACAAGCAAGAAGCAGCTTTTCAGACATTGAAGCATAAGTTGTGTAGCGCACCCATCTTAGCTCTCCCTCAAGGAGCTGAGAACTTTATTGTTTATTGCGATGCGTCACATAAAGGATTGGGTGCGGTATTGATGCAAAACGAGAAGGTGATTGCTTATGCATCATGACAGCTGAAGATTCATGAGAAAAATTATACTACCCATGATTTGGAACTTGGTGCAGTGGTGTTTGCTCTAAAGATTTGGAGGCACTACTTGTATGGAACCAAGTGTACGGTGTTCACAGATCATAAGAGTCTACAACACATACTTGACCAAAAGGAGTTGAATATGAGGCAACGTCGTTGGTTAGAGTTGCTCAGTGATTACGATTGTGAGATTCGTTATCACCCGGGGAAAGCAAATGTTGTTGCTGATGCTTTGAGCAGGAAAGAGCGAATTAAACCATTAAGAGTCCGAGCCTTAGTGATGACTATTGGTTTGGATCTTCCCAAACAAATCTTGAATGCTCAGACCGAAGCACAGAAACCAGAGAATCTCAAGAACGAAGATGTAGGTGGTATGATCAGGAAGGATATACCGAAGGAAAAGTTGGAACCCCGCGCTGACGGAACCTTATGCTTAAACGGCAGGAGTTGGTTGCCATGTTATGGTGACTTGAGGACTGTGATCATGCACGAGTCCCACAAATCAAAATACTCCATCCATCCGGGTTCTGACAAGATGTACCAGGACATGAAAAAGCTATATTGGTGGCCCAATATGAAGGCCGACATCGCCACCTATGTTAGCAAATGTTTGACGTGTGCTAAAGTCAAAGCTGAACACCAAAGGCCATCGGGTTTGTTAGTACAACCCGAGATACCCCAATGGAAGTGGGATAATATCACTATGGATTTTGTCACAAAGCTTCCTAAGTCGTCGCAAGGATATGACACCATTTGGGTGATTGTTGACCGACTTACTAAGTCTGCAATCTTTACACCAATGAGAGAGACTGATTCCATGGAGAAATTGGCGAGAATGTACCTGAAGGAGGTAGTCACGAGGCATGGAATACCTGTCTCGATCATTTGTGATCGTGACCCAAGATTCGCATCAAATTTCTGGAGGTCACTTCAGAAGGCTTTGGGTACTAACTTGGATATGAGTACTGCGTACCATCCGCAGACTAATGGACAAAGCGAGAGAACTATCCAAACTCTCAAGGATATGCTACTTGCTTATGTAATTAACTTTGGAAATGGTTGGGTTAGACATTTGCCACTAGTTGAGTTTTCTTACAACAACAGTTATCACGCTAGCATCAAGGTTGCACCTTTCGAGGTACTTTACAGTCGAAGTTGTTCACCTGTTTGTTGGGCCGAGGTCGGGCAAGTTCAACTCACCGGTCAAAAAATGGTCCAAGGGACAACTGAGAAGGTCATTCAGATCAAGCAGAGAATGCAAGCCGCTGGTGACCAACAAAAGAGTCACGCTGATTTAAAGCGTAAGCCGATGGAGTTTTAGGTTGGGGATAGAGTTATGCTTAAAGTTTCACCTTGGAAAAGGGTCATACGTTTTGTCAAATGGGGGAAGTTAAACCCTAGATATGTTGGACCTTTCAAGGTGCTGGAAAAGATTGGAACCATTGCTTACAAGCTTGAGCTTCCTCAAGAGTTAAGCAGAGTTCACAATACATTTCATGTATCCAACCTGAAGAAATGTTATTCTAACGAACCATTAGCCATTCCGTTAGAAGGACTCCATGTGGATGACAAGCTCCGTTTAGTGGAGGAACACGTAGAGATCATGGATCGAGAGGTCAAACGGTTGAAACAAAATAGTATCCCAATTTTCAAGGTTCGATGGAACTCAAGGAGAGGTCCTGAGTTCACGTGGGAACGCGAAGACCAATTTCAAAAGAAGTATCCGCATCTCTTCACTAAACCCGTACCTTCATCAAGTGTTGCAACTTGAGCCTTGAGGACAAGGCTCTTCTAACGGGTGGAGACTGTAACATTTCACATTTTTAGGTCATTTCCCGACACAATTATTTTAATTATTTATTTTTAGGGTTTTACGCGTTCGCTTTTAATTATTATCTTATAGTTAAATCGCGTAAACTAAAAATCATCATGCAACGTAAACGGACACCAAACCAGTTAAAGTTTACATCAAGCAAGTTTTATAATATTATTAAGAGTATAATTTATAAATTTTCATAATTTATTTTTATTGGTTACGTAAAACGTTTACGTTTCACAATAAAATACCTTTAGGCATACCCGGAAGCACCTATACCTATCTATACTCAAACCAATACCCACTATTATACCCAATACCCAAAAACTAACTTATTTTCTCACTAAATAAGCCTTGTGGCCGGACCTAGCATGTATACATAAGAAATAATCCTTAAAACCCACTAACTCTAACCTTTTACAACTCATACCTTACACACAAGTACATTTCAATCCCATGTATCTAGAAATTGTCTTGTCCTTGTACCCTAGACCCATTTTGAGTCTTGGCTTCCTCCTAGGGAGGAGGAGAGCTCTTTTGCATTGTACTTGAAACCACTACTACACATGGTATGGACTTAAGGTTGTTTAAGGTTTCTAATATGCTATATAAGGAAAGTCTTACGATTCATTTACACATACAATTCACACTTGCAAGTAAACTAACCAAAAACTCTCTCATTTCACTACAATAACCCACGGCATACATTATACAAACTAAGGTTTCATATTCTTTGATTTTCTAAAGCATTCTAAGTATTCTAGTGTTCATTCTAAGATCATCTAAGGTTACTCAATGTTATTACAAGCTTGGATTTGGGTTTAACAATGATTAATCAAGAAAACATATTTAGGGTTTTCTTGATTAGGGTTTTGAATTTGGAAGCTTGGTTAGGGTTTTTAGCTTGTGTTCATCATTCCACATCTCTCCTATAAGGTCCATTTAAAGTATTTCATTTCCATTCATTCATTATCTTATGTGTACATGCTTGTTATATAAGTTAATCACCACCTAGATGTATTTTTATGACTTTTGAGATATTACAAGACATATGTAGGTTCGAATTTTATGTACATGTTGGTGAAATGATACTTAAAATGGAAGTAAACATTCTATATAAGTGTAAATTAATTTATAAGCTTAGTGTGTAAATTAGTTTGTATTGAAAGTTTTATTTACAAGTTTATGTATAACAATATCATGAGGACATGGATTTCATTTGGACAAGTATTGTGGACATTTATAAGACTTAATATATGTGAGAAATAGGGTATAACACTTGGTGAAAGAATGGTGCAAAGTTGCTAAATAAAAGGAATTATAAAACTTGTTTTATTAATCACAAAACCCTAATTAATATTATATACCTACTGTTAGAATCCATTTAATAAAGTATGTATTTTATGTTTTATTCAATTAATACTTACCACAAGGATCGTAAGCATATAAGAAACTTGAAAAACCGAGCAATAACGAAGGAGATATGACATTTTTAAGGTTACAATAATTAAATGGATAAAAGTGATTTTATAAAAGTTATTTTATACAAATACCTATTGTTTCAGATCTGGTATATTAAGGGAGATATTTTATAAAAATAGTACTTTTCATGACGAATCCAAACATGTAAGAAACTCGAAAAACGGATTTAAAATGAAGGTGATACGTTATTTACAAGTTTAAGTTAAAAAGTATTTTTATAAAAGTAAATTTATAAAAATAAGTTACTGTTCACGACAGTATATGTTGGGAAATTTAATTTTCCTAAATAGGGTTCGTTAATTACGAAGACGGTGGACATAAGTTTCACTAATAAACGAATTATAAACGAATATTCGAGATACAATTAAATACGATTTCAATAATTAATGTTATAAAAAGTATTTTTATAATCTTTCACTTACTGTTTAGTTATTACGTAACAAACCATTTTATAAAACTTAAATTTGATTTTAGGACTTTTCAAATATGGATTCCTTACATGTAAAGAAACAAGTGAATACGGATTTAATAGAGTAATTTATGACTTTTGGTAGGTTTACGGCGATTAATTATATAAAGTAGTTTTATTATTTTATAAATAGATTTAGAACAACTGTTCATTAGGCGCTAAATATTATAAATTTAATATTTGATTTAGAATTTTTCGTAATACGAAACCGTGGACATAAGAAACACTTGAAACGGGGTTAAAACGATAAAGATACGATGTTTATAAAACCGTATGCACTATCTTCGCTTTTGTGCATTATTTTTTAAAAACAATTAAACCAATTATACAATATCATTATATAATCAATAATAATATTAAAACATGTATTATTAACAAGCAATCAATTGCGAGACAAAAACCACACTTTATTTTACGGATACAAATGTAAACACCTTTATTCAATAAAGTACGGTTTAAACATTGTTTTGACATTTAAAACTAAACAAAGACTAGTAGGTGGTGGTGTAACTATATAACTTGTGATGTAGTATTATTAGTATGTTGTACTCATACGGCCTATATTTAATTAGGTTGTATTCGGTCATATCTGTGCCGTTTCCATTCACTTGATTCATATACCTCAGTTTATTCACTAAGGTGAGTTCATAGCCCCATGTTTTACTATATCAATGATTTACAATTTTTGGGGTGAGAAACATGCATTATTTTACAAATTAGATGCAAGTGTACATTTTATCATGATTACGTTGTGTCCCCAATATACTAAGTATATAACCCACTGTGGCCCATTATCATGAACTAAAAAAAAATTGTCAATTACTTTGTGTGGAGCGCAAATACTTTATAATAGATTTATTTGGATTGACATCCTCGTTCGTAGTGGAGTTGCACTTATGTGCCTTTCTGCGGACAACGGACGTATACCATGTAGGTAGGATTGGGTGTTTGTGAGTTAGAACATCATCAAGGAGCAATGTTTGGCATTTTATATTGCAAAATCCATACATGTCGAGCTTCAGTGTCAATAGCTTAGGGAAACGTAATTACACTTTGTGATGTTTGCATCTGTTGCACTATCATACTATTTACATAAACCTATGAATTCACCAACTTTATGTTGACGTTTTAAAGCATGTTTTCTCAGGTCAATGAGGCACGAGGTGCTAAGGATACATTGGGATACTCTTTTGGGGAGTCATGCATAAAAGATTTAGAGTCATTACATCTTGGGATTTTTGTTATGATCTAAAATCTTTGTTATCAAATGTTGAACAATTTAAGCCGTTGCGCTTTGTATTAAACAATTTCAATAAATCCAATGTATCATTTTTTAAACGACTCTTTTAGAGGTCATTCTCATATCTTGTGCTATTGATCTATGAAGTAACGCTCCCGGACTCATTATTCTGTTGCAACCCTATTTGGGGGTGTTACAGGCATGGTGTCAGGGTGACCCATGATGGTTAATCACACCCTTAGACATCCATCATATGTGTGTTACATGGACTAGAGCTTTTAGCTTGGTCATGTGTAACCGTGTTTATTTATTTGTATAGTTGCGTGATAGGATTTAGAAGCTGCGTTTTGAGCATTCAGGTGAGTTACATAGTCCCACTTTTTACATTGTTTTAAACTTGGGATGGAAATGATGCAAGTGTTGAAATGAGTTTTTAATTTCTGTGATTATGTGTCAGTGTTAATGCATGGACTATTATGTGACTAATATGTGTTATGTGCTACATGCTATGTGATGTGATATTGATTTGATGCCTAGTCAGGTGGATTATTTGAGGGTATCCATGGCCTGAGCTAGAGGTAAAGAGATTTGGTATGATCCAAGAGCGATATGGGTCGTCTGCTTGGTGTTTTAGTGTTTAGTTTAATTGAATTGCATGTTAGCTTGTATGTTAGTTAGCATAATTGCCGTGCAAGTGTATTGTTTTATTAATTGCAGGAATTGGTTAAATTGTTTTGGAAACGGATTGAATATGTGTGTCTGAAAACCTATGTTTCTCACCAACCTTTGTGTTGACGTATAAGCATCATTTTCAGGTATTCAGCAAGATAAAGTTAAAGTTAGGAAAAGTGGCTAGATGGACCATAGGCAGCTGGCGAAGTTTAGTTATCTAGATTTCATTATTTGTTTTGGATGATGAATGTTAATTATTTTGCTTTGTTAGGATGTTTAAATGTTTGCATGTCATGACATTGACATGAACTGCCTTTACTTTAATGTAGACGCCTTTTGGATTTTGTTGATGTGTTTGGGTATTTTCATGACACTGTGTGTCTATACCTTGTAATTTATGCATGTTTTAGTTTCTCTTATAGATGCCAAAGTGTTGTGATGTTTCCCTTTCTCGTCGCGCCTCACGTTTCCGCCTTGGCGGGGTGTGACATACTCGGGGAGTAGAGTAGGGTGAAGAAGAGCTTCGTTGCCAAACAACTATAAATCTTGGTGTCTTGGTTTGATTGTTCCTTCTCTCATCTCTTTATATTATTTTCATTGTTATTTAGCATTAGTGTAGATATTTACTTTATTGATTCATATTGTTGATTGGTTGAACATACTACTCAAATCTAAGATTTTTGAAAGCAAACTTTTAAAACAAAAAATGAACTTGTAAACTATTCAACCCCCTTTCTAGTTTCTACTATTTGGCTTCAGTGCCCAGTTGTGAACACTGAAGACCTAAGTGGGGTTTATGGTGAGCTCTTCATTATCATATTCAGGCACTCACAATGTTTAGAAAAGTTTAGTATTTTTTATAGACTACTAATATATATACAGTGGGAGGAAATATACGTAGGGAAAACGTAACCACAGAGAAAAGATAAACGCAAGACAAACGTAAGCTCAGAGCAAAATAGAGCTCGATGACAAAAATAAACGTAAAGCAACATAAATGTAGGGAAAGATAACACAAGGCAAAGATAAACCCATAGCATAGCAGGCACAAGGCAAAATGGTACTCAAGTATATGCCATAGCAAAAGAACGTATAAGACACATGTAAATGCATTTAAGGATCACATACTGGTTATAGCTCAGACCTAATATACTACCTGGCTCTCTATAACCTGGATTTGATACCAATCGTCACACAACCCAAACGGCGGCACAGGATGAGAACTGTCCGGGGATGACGTCTAATATTCATCACCAAGTCAAGGGGAACAGGACCCTAATTGGACGTTTTGGAAAACCAATCATACTCGTTGCATGATTTAAAATAGATAGTCTTACCAAACCGTTCAGATTATGTTAAAAGAGTTGCGAAAGATAGTAAATGTAGCGGAAACAAAATTAGTTTTTTTCGACAAACGGGACAACGAGCATGAATCTAAGATTAAGTCTTGAAATTCATTGCAAGTCACATAGCACATAGACTCCCAATTAGCATCTTGACGAATAGAGTCAAGCTAAGCACTGAAAACATTGCTTAATACGTAACAAAGTTAGTGAATTCATAGGTTTAGTTTAAATGTAATAAGGTGCACCACAAGATTTCCAAAATGCATGTGACAATTATAAGAGATACAATTTCATATAAAAAATATTTACGTTGCACTAAGCTCATGACACCGAGGCTCAATAGGTATGAAGCATTTAATTATGTCAAGTAAAGCTTTCCCTACATGTATCTGACCAAGATCACCTAAACGAAATCCGACATGTTATACGTTCGTTAGTTCGGTACCACCGCAACTAGTAAATGCTCAACGTTGCAAAAACCGCTAGGCGCTAACTAGGCGGTCGGGTATTGCCTAGCGATTAATCGGTTAGGCGAGGATTAATCCCATCCTCGGGGATTAATCGGAGTGGACTTTATATATATATATA
Source organism: Tanacetum coccineum (assembly GCA_026074375.1). Taxonomy (NCBI): domain Eukaryota; kingdom Viridiplantae; phylum Streptophyta; class Magnoliopsida; order Asterales; family Asteraceae; genus Tanacetum; species Tanacetum coccineum. Next base: position 17,763 of record BQNB010001825.1, on the reverse strand, counting down.
ATTATAATATTTTGAGAATATATGTCTGATTTATCCGATTTTTGTTTGATTTGATTTGATTTCTATCACTAATCGAGTTGCTGATTTAGCCATTTTTTGTCCGATTTAGCCGAATATTGTCCGATTTGGTCGATTTATGCCTAATTTGGCCGATTTATGCTTGATTTGCCGATTATTATCCGATTAATCAGTATGTTGACCGATTTTTGACCAAACCGATTAATAAGGCCGATTAGTGAAAATCAAGGCGGTTAATCCCCGCCTAGCGCCTAGGCGCGATTAACGCGCCTAGACCGATTTTTGCAACACTCTAAGTGCTACTTATCCGGACGGGGATAATCAGTCCTCATAGATCTATTTATAACACTCACGCTTACTTAACCAATGGTCGGTCAATAAATTAACGGTTCATGATAATTTTGGGCAATAGTGGTCCGTTTGCTACTTAGGCAACATGTAAACCGGGAAAATCTCACGTAAAGTACTTATGTCTATTTTTTTTAAAGCAACAATGTTCTCACCCCAAAGTCATAAAATGTAAGTAAAATCAGTAGAAAGGTAGGGCTATGAACTCACCTTAGCAAGATGAGTGAATGATTATCACATAAACAAAGAACGATACACAATCCTAGCCGTGACCTAAAGGGATGACGCGTCTTAGGAAAAAGTAAAATATATGAAACCAAGTACGAAACGATTATAAGAGAAAGAGAAATCCATGTGTGTTTGTGTTTTAGTTTATTTAATAAAAACATGACTAAATGAAATTATAAAGTTTATCATTAAGGGGGCGTCCGCCGGTTAATCTGAAACGTTATTTATATCTAGACAAGTTTACAATATAAGGGGCAAGTTAAAATTTTCAGGGATCGTTAATATCGTCCCCTATATTTTCTAAGTCCATGTTTTATAAACGCATTATCTAAACCTAAACGGTTAAATTCCACATTCATCTCGCTAATATATGCCAAAAGTTACCATTTTTAGAAGTTTTCCGTTTTTAGAACCGCGACTTCAAAAAATTATGTTCATGGCGTTTCTAATGTTCCTACTTAATATACTAGTGTTTCTATATGTTTCGTCAATGTTTTAAAAGCTCAAACATGTCCGAAAGTGTCCGAAAACACACTTTTATATTCCAATCAGCACCTAATATTACAGTTTGCCGAAAAATATTCCTAACTTCCAACGGCCATAAGTTAGTCGTTTTAAGTTCGTTTTTAGCGCTTTTTATATCAAAACGACCGGGGAATCATTAACTTTAAATATATTAGACTTTTAACACTTTAAAACCTTTTTAATCACCCCTTAACCTTAATATAAATTTTAGACAACAACCAATGTATATCAAAACTCTTTCAAAATCCATCCAAACTCACAATAGTGCTTAGTCTAATCCTAATCCTCATTCACTAATAATCATCATCCAAAAAACACTTTACAACCATTCCAAATCCCATCCCTCATCATTGTATGCACATTATATTTTCATCTCAAACTTCCACTCTCAATCACAAAACTATTAACATACTACTTTCATTTCAACAAGAATTAACAAGATCTTATTTCACTTTTGTTAGCCCTAAAAATATGTTGACTAATCTGGAATTACATTTATCACTTATAGTCGTGTCGAGTTAGTTTAGCTAGTCGATGTAGGGACTATAAATACCCCCTCCATACTTCCATGGAGGGGTGAAGCTTACGTTTGTAAAGTGTGTGTGTTTTCTCTCTAGTATACAAGTATACATCTTTTCCCATTCTGTTTCGACATTGTTAGATATGATAAGAACAATGGCTCGATATTTTATTTCTCGTTTAGTCCTACCTCCGGATCAGTTTTAATTCTGGTCTTATACACATCATTTATTCTGTACAATTGGCATCAGAGTCTAAATCAGGGGCGATTTGTATCACGCTTGTGTTTGTTGTGTTCGTTACCAGGCAGTTTTTGTTGTTCATGTTACCAAGTTGTTTTAAACTTATTTTAACAGGTTGTTTGTTAACTATTTTTTAATAGTTTCTTTTTCATGGTATAAGTGTTCTTCTTCTCCTAAGAATCAACCACGAAATAACAGCCAGGGATGTTGTTTTATTGTTGTTGCTTATAAGTTTCTGTCATCATTCTGGTTTATATCTGCTAATTTTTGTGCTATAAAAGACAAGTTAATAGAAGCAACAAATCTGGGTTTGTTTATTTTTTCTTGGTGGCGGTTTGGCCAAAAAGAAAAAACCAGATCCGGTGTTTAAGGAAAGTACAGCCAGCGGTTCGGTCATCGTGGCGGTTTGGCCACAGCGGTTTGCCGTAGAGGTTTGGTAAACAGGTAGCGATTAGTAATTTTTTCATGGTTTACCGAAGCAAACCGCTGAAAATTTTAAAACCTGTTAGCGGTTTGGGGTTTCAGTCATAGCGGTTTGGTCATTCACTACCATAGCGGTTTGCTATACTCAACCCAGCGATTTGGTATACACTGAGTCAACTCGGCATTTACCGAGTTGACCTAGTCAACTCAACCGAGTCAAGAACCAACAAGACACAAATGAAGAAGTGATAAAAAAAATACTCAAATCACAATCCATAACCATAAACAACAACAGATCAACCATAACATCAACAGCCAACAACAAATCTACATATCAAATCCTACAATCCTATCGTCACAATCATCACACCACATATCCATCTAACCTATCTCCATCTTCAAACAACCACATCAAGACTTAAACACATAAACAAGATCTTAGATTTCATTTATCTCGTGACCTATATTATTATGATATGGACTTAAAAGTATTTATACAAGAAAATCACAAAAACACCATCATAGATTCTTTTATTGAATATAAAAAGCATGAAACTAAAAGAGAATGTTTTATTCTTCCTTTGTTTCGATGAAAAAAATCCTGACCTTAGACTATGCAATGATTTGAAGACTCAACCTTCCTTGTTCTTCATAGAGATCTCATTGTAAGTTGAATAAAGGTTTGTGGTTTCGAGATTGGTGTTATTTACTATGATTCTCTTTAATATGTAAATTTAGGAAACGGGAAATTATTGTGCTCGGTTTGATCTTGGCTATGAATAAAGGGTTTGATGAACTGATTATGGCTGAGAGACAAGATGGGGGCGTTTGAGAAAGGGTTTAGGGTTAAATATGCCCTAATTATAAGGAAGTTATAATCTATGATTGGACCTGGGTTATGACTTTGATTTTGGGCTGGATTTTTTTGGTTAATAACAAATTGGACCGTAACTTGGTGACTATTGATTTGAGTTTAGCCGAAAGTTTTACTAGTTTGGCATTGGGCTATATATTTGTTGTTATTAATTTTGAAAATTTTAGTTTTAGGCTAATAATTTTTTAGATTAAGCCGGGTACAAAAACGCTTTCATGACAAGTTTGACTAGACAATGTTAGTTCGTTAACGACATTTCAAAACAACGTTTGTTCTAGTTTAACGATATTTACACAACAAACACGATAACCATAACGCTAAAAAAGATCCTAAAAAGATTCAATAAGTGGATAAACGGCTAAGGATTGGATTACGATGACAATGGGATCACGAGTTGATTTTGGTATCCCTTATTTGAAGCTTGAAGTTAGATTATCAACCCAAAGGCGTTCTCACGTATTTCATCATCGAGGACTTCCGTCCTTCTATATACCCCTTTTCTTTAACACATCTATCGATTGATGACTTGCTTGAGCACAAGGCCTTTCCTATGATTAAGACCTTGGATTATATAGGTTTTCTGATGTAAGGAATTACATTGTAGTGCTCAAGGGTTATAGCTATCACTTAAAGGAGTTACATTGTAGTACTCAGTGTCACACGCAGATGTCGATGTGGATAATTTCAAGAGGTGGTGTACTTCTTATACTTTTAGGAATTGGGTTTAGAGTACTTATTAGATTTAATCTTGCAACGTTCTTCAATCAACAACAGTTCAGTTTAAGTAACAATATTTGGGATTTACTTCATTTTCAATTTTGGTTTATCAGGTTTACTTCACCATGTGATACACAACCATAGCAACAGAATATGAGGTAGGATTAAGTTAGCCAGAGAGTTTAAAGGTTGAGATGTAATCCGCAATTCTTACGGGGATTTTTTGTTGCTATTCCAAGACAATGGTACTTCACAGTCTAAGCACAATTCTCAAAGTTCTTCAATGACTTTTCACTATAAAGACCTTGATTATACCCAATTTTTTGATTCTTGCTTCATCTCCTCTATTGTTTCTGAAGACAAGAGGGGTAATGGTTCGTTTAGAATTCAAGATTTGTGCTTTATGACAAGAACTTCTCGAGTATATGGGCGTACACGACAATGATGCTTCCGAGAGTTTGAAACCATCATGGGGGAAAATGTGTACTTTGGTTACCATGTCAACTTCCAGGGGGAAGTAGTGTATACTACTTCACTTAGTATGGTTTGTGAAGTATTCTGCAAACATGAGAAAAATTGTTGTTGATTTCTCGCATGTACCGCCGAACGAATATTCACAAGACCCAATGATAAGAAGCAGTAGTATTTGGTGTGGTTTTTCTTCTACAAACTTCCGTTATGCACTTTAATAACAAATAGAAGATTGTTTAAGCTACATTAAAGTTTCAGAATCAGCTTAAGATAGGGATGTTGGTTTAGGGGGAAGTTGATTCAGAAACTCTCGCCAAGAAAGGAGGTGCTACTGAGAAAGCTTTTCAAGATAGATGTTGCAGGATTGGGGAAGTAAATCTCCTAATCAATGTCATACTACAATGGTTGCTTAGATCAAAAGTAGAAGAGCAAAATGGAGATCCAAGCTGGAGAACAAGGTTCAAGACCAGAAGATCTCAAAAGACATCTACAGCTTTGGAAGTGCTTTGGAAGACTTTATTACGTTGTTATTATACTTTTTTGATGAACATTGTAGTAATTTAATTATGCTATAGTGTCCACATATTGGAGAAGAGTTGTTAGCCTTAATAATGTATGTTGACCGCTAAATCCGTAATTTACATTTGGCACTTGCATAGTGTGTCGGATTAGTAGTAGCTGGGTCGATGTAGGGTCAATTAATAAACCCGCCTACATAACTATTTTTAATGAGGGGTGATGAGAAGCTTAATTTTGTAAGACAGTATGATGAGAGTGTGTGTTTTTAAGTACTCTAGCATGCAGACATCACGATGCATTCCCATATTTCACCTTTTAAGTACTAATAATAAATGGTCTGACGTATATGTGATTATTTATATCTCCAAACGTCCGGATCCATGTTAGGTTTCATGGTTATAGTTACAGTCATTTTATTTATTGTAACAAGTTTCAATTTCAAAGATACAGAATAACGCATGGAAGTCATGATCTGAATAAGAACTCAAGATCAAAAGAGGAAATTAAAGAACAAGGGATCAAAGAGTTTAAAATACGACGATGAGAAGAAAAATAAGCTAGAAACACAAGATCTAAACTATATAACCCTAGATCTTGAAAACTCTTGAAACCCTAACTTTGGTCTCAGGAAATATTTAAACACTTTTAATATCAACGCAAACCAACATATGTCAAAAGACACCTGTAAGTATAACCCTTCTTAATAAGACATAGAGCACATGGGATGTCTTGATAAGGAAATCAAAGGAAACTAAACCCCTATAAAGGGTGGTTTTGTCCAGTTGAAGCTTCAAGGAAGGGGGAGAAGGGGTGAAGAAGATTTTTGTAGAGGGCTTGAATGAATGAGTGAAACCTTAAAGTGTGGAATGCTTGGTATTTATAAGAGAACTTAAGGGTTTAGGGTATCCCTTGGTTCAAGCCAATTGAATTAACCCACACCCTTAGGGTCTAAGTGGTTCGTGGGTTTTGGGAGCCAAGAAGGTACCAAGAGCAATTTTCTTTTGGACATTTAGAAATAAAATGAATGAATCATTTTAGTTGCTAGTGGATTAGTGGTCCTCTCCATGCAAAGGGACAAGAGTGGTGTAAGAGATCACAAGTGCATGTTGGTGCATGGAGGATGCATCCAAAACATGCACTTTCCCTGTGTCTTTCAACCTTAGTTCATGCTGTTGTGAATTTCAAAATGTTTTAAGATACTCTTGCATTTTCTTGGGTTTAGACATCGGGGTGTATTAGGCCAAGAGGGGAGGGATACACGAAATTTTTGACATTATAATATGTAACGGATGATAACTCGAGTTTACATGCAAATGTGACAACTTTTCGGGTCTCCGTTTGACCTAAAACGCGAAAAACGTAAAATGTGCGCGAAAATCGTAGAAATTGAAAACGAAAGTGTACGTAACCTACGTAACACTTTAAAATGATAAAATCATGCATATATTAAGTAGACTAATCTCCATCCGAAGTTGGAACACATCCGATGACGTTTTTCAGTTTTACGCGGGATAACTTCCCGGTTTTAAGTCAAATTTAAACGTAACACATAAAAGTCAAAATAATGAACGGAATAGTTTAAAATAACGACCTGAAATTTACAGGGTGTGAAATTTTTAACTTGTCATGTGTTCTTTCAACAATCTCATCTCCGGATTGAGATGTATAACGTGCTGACAAGTTATAGACATTCATTTATCAGATTACTAAACCAAAAAAAATTTTTTGGGGGAAAAAAATTTTGTTACAATTGAAACAATAAAACAATCATGTAGGGTTTCAAGTCTTTTACACAAGATTTTAATTTTTTCTAAGACATCATCCTTAGACTCTACAAACACAACCCAAGTGTAGTTTGAGTGATAATTCACAATTAATAAAGTGTAGAAGTTGCCTCCGTAACTTTGAATTGAAGATGGACCAAACAAATCTAAGTGGAACAACTCTAAAACCCTAGTAGCTGACACTTCATTCCTAGTCGCATTTTTTGCATTACCTTGACTCCCTAGACCACACCTATTACAAAAGTGTCTTTCAAAGTTCAACATTGGTAGGTTCCTTACTAGCTCATTGGAAGCTAAGTTTTGAACTAATCCGATGGTGGGTGAACCTTAACCTCCTATGCCATAAGCATTGAGTTAGCCATCATGGATGTAAGAACAAAATTTATTGTTTGGAGTTATCTCTCAATTTGCACGTATATATAACATTTATCCTATGTCCTTTAGCTAGAGATTTACCATTTTAACTAATATTATAATCTACTTTCGTAAAGCTAACTACGAAATCATCATCACATAATTGACCCACGCTAATCAAGATAAAAGCTAGACCACTAACATGCTCAACATTGGTAATTGTAATAGAGTCATGAGTAATATTACCTCCACCGACGACCATGCCCTTTAGGTTGCTCCTAAATACGACATGTCCACCATCATACGCCTTGTACAAAGTAAAAAAATTTCTATTCCCGGTCATGTGCTTAGTACAACCACTATCCATAATCCAATCGTCCGGTCATAGATCGCATTTAAGACACACCTACAAGTAAATATGAATTCAAGGTCGTGGTCCTGTTTTTTCTTGGGTCCGAATATTGCGTTAGAAATATGGTGCCCAAGTTAACTATTCTTGGGTCTTGTAGTAAAGCACATAGTTTATGTAGGTCGTACCTTGAGAACGCGGACCAAGGATTGTTTTGAAAATCATGGGAGTTTTAAAAGTTTGGTCCAATGCTCCAAGGTGTTATTAGCCTTTGATTTGGGTAGGAGTTTTCTCTCCTTTAGAAAGTGCTAGGTTGATGATGCGAAGATCTTTGGTTTTTGTGAAGATTACTTCTTTTTGAAGAATGATTGTTTTGAAAAGAAGGTCTTCGATTATATGAGTTTGAAGGTCTCATAATTAGTGTGTGTAAAAGAGGTCTAGGGTCAACTCGAGGTTGTGTGTATCCAAGACCATTATGTGAGCTCGAGTGATCCACTGTTCTAATGGATGTTTGGGGACCTCGAGTGTTTGCAAAGTGAGTTTGAGGTACTACGGGTTTAACAAAGCCTTTTGAAGAGTTTTTTTTACAAACACTATTGGTTTGATTTTCATGAGACATGTTGTGTCATTTTGGTGTTCATCGTCGTCTTCACTATCGCTCCATGCTCCAACAACAAAGGCCTTGTTCTCTTTCGGCTTTCTACACTCACTCGCAAAGTGGCCTACTATCCCGCAATTATAACACGCTCCTTTTTGCTTCGAGCTTTCACCACCTTTGTTACCAAAGATATTTTTGCGGCCTCTTCCAAACTATTTGCACCATTACCAAATCGATTGTCGTGTCCGAACCGGTTACCCTTGCGGAAGAACTTACGAAAGTTCCTTTCCAACAAATTAAATGCCTCGGCTTCTTCTTTATCAATGTCTTCGTCACTTCCTTCTTGACTATCGCTATCATCACTAGTTTGCTCCCTAGTGACTTTAACTTTAAGAGCTAATGATTTTACATTTTCTTTGGTGGTCTTTGATGACTGTCGTTTTATGCACCAAAGATAATGTATACAATGGAAAGATTATACAAACCTTAATACAAATGTATTTTGGTAAGTATTGATCTGCCTAGTATCGTTTCAAAGGAGTGGTGAGTTAATCGAGTTTTGTTTGATGCTTAGTGGTCACAAAAGGTTTTTCGGTTTTAAAATATAAAAACTAGCGCAAACTAAATTATCTAAAGGAAATTAAAAAACTAAATTTATACTACGAGATATGTTTGCCTAGAAATCAATGGTAAATAGTTAGAATTTAAAATTGTGAACTAAAACTCGAACAAGAGTCAATTTATTCATACGGTTCCGCATTTTAATCTTAACTCCTATTCGTGCACATTAAACCATTTAGTTGATAATCTAGGTTAAGATATTGACTACTAGAAAGTTCTATAATTTTCTACGGATTTTGCCCATCAAATTAGATAAAAACATTCTAAGAATATCATAAGTCGGATGTCTCTCGCTAATAACTACCAGACTAAGTGTACAAGGCACGTCTTACTTATCTTACCGTGAGTTAAAGGTGTCTAGTCACGAATAAGACTCGAAAACCGATTAGGCGAACCTTTCTGTTGATAGAAATAATGCCTAAAAACATTATTAATATTTTTCACATCCTTACGTTTTGATAATCACAGAATATAAAAATGTTTAATGTAAAATTAAAACATAAACAAGTAATTAGTAGTTAATTTTATTTCGATTAAATTTAATCACGTAAAGGTATGAATTAACAAATGGCTTAACGCATTTTATGATCAAAGGAAATTTGTATTCAACCTTATAATTTTATAAAATGTTGTAGACATTTTTATAAACATTACAAAACATATTCTACAATTAAAAGAAATGTTTTATTCAAAATAAACATATTGAAATTCAAATTTTCGGACCTAAAACGACTAGAATTGTTCCAGAAAATTCCCCTACACAAAAGACAAACGGGGGAGCCTCTAGCCCTAGGGTGGCCCCCTTAATTACTTCGGGCGGCCCCCGTATTTTTAAGGGGACTCGCCCCCCTTTTATTTCAGGGACTGCCCATAGACTGACGCACCTCCAGTTTGTCCTATAAATACTGGACTTTTCCCCACTATTTTCTCACTTTTTGCACTCATTCTTTCTGTTTTAAAACAGCCCACTCATCTCACTAAAATCCCTTTGATATTTTTATATACCATAAAGCTTTGCTTGCCAGTGATCCAAGCTTAATTCCTCAAGTGCAAGAGAAGAATACTTCCATCATCAAGTAAAGAAGTATCACACCCAAGTGTATATTCCAATCCTATTACATCCACATCATATCTTGTAAATCATTTGTAAATCTTGTAAAGTTGTATAGTTGTATAGTTGTTAGGTTTTGGTGATTGTTATAAGTATAGTTGGATCTTGGTGATCCTTTCTAGTAGTGTTAGATAGTTGTGACATAAGTAGTGTGGTGAGGTGAAGTTGTGAAGGCGTGAAGTTGTGAAGTCATGAAGGTGTAAAGAAGTTGTGTAGTTATGATCAAGGTGTGAAGCTAAGTTGTGTAGTGAAGTTGTGAAGTAGTCGTGAAGTTGTGAAGTCGTGAACAAGTCGTGAAGTTGTGTTGTGATAGATTGGTTCTAGCTAAGATTAGAACTCGACATCTAGCTTAGTGTCGGAAATTGATATAAGCAACGTTGTGTAGGTTTTCTTCCGCCATAAAAGGAGCTTGTTGACCACTAGTGAGAAAACTCTCGAGTTAGGTGCTCGGGGAGTGGAGTAGGCCGAAGAGGAGCTTCGTAACCGAACCACTATAAATCCTTGTGTTGTGATTTGATCTTTCCAACTCTTATCTTTTATTTGCTTCTACATATTTATATTGTTCATATTGTGCAAGTATTGAATTCACAAAAAGTCGAATCTAAGTTTTCATAAACAAACATAAACATTAAATTAAAAAGCGGTAAACTATTCAACCCCCCCTTCTAGTTTTCTACACTTTCACAATTTTAGTCAAGAAAGAACTAACTTAATCTCTAGTCAATAAACCAACCTAAACTAACGACTAACATCACCAACAAACTTCCAATCGCAATCCTAACTACCTAAGCACCCATTTCTAAACCAGCATATATAAACTACTCGCAAAATATCATAACTACGCTACAAGAAATAAATAAAAAAAAAGTAATGATAATATCTAAACTAAATAGAGCAATAAACATGAATAAATAAAATAGATAAAGAAAAAGGATTAGAGGTCACCTAGTTCAGTTAACAACGAGCAAGATGATACAATATATTGCAACAATATCAAAAATACCCATCTCCGAGCTAATAAACCCATACCCCTTGCTTGATGGCTTCATGATCATTCCTTAAATCATCACTACTATCTAATACGTACTAAACTAAAGACAAAATACTTGGTTTCAAATAAAAGTGATTTCTTGAAAGTTAAAAGAAGCAAACTAAAATAAAACTTGAATGATAAAAACCATACCTAAATGACGTTTAACAACAAAACTGTAAAAGCTAAAGACAATAATTTACAAATTAAAAACAATACTTGCTTGAATACAAATATAAACCAAATCAGTGGTTGACTGATGACGAATGTATAAAACTTAGATAAATGAGAGAAGAGGATCTTAATGTGATGAAGATGATATACTAGAATTTTGTCTGAACATCGATTTGTGTGAGGAGAGCCTTGGTCTGAAGACCAAGGTTGATGGTTATGTCGTCTCCCTACTATCATTGATCTTCGTAGGTTTTAACATAACAAAAAACCATGGGCCTTTCTTCTCCAAATGGGCCAAGGTGGACTAGTATTGGGCTTTTCTTGGAGGGCTCAGCTTGGGCTCACTTCTTTAGGCTTTTTGTCAGGCTTTTTCTCCGAGCTTTAATAATCTTTAATAAATTCTTGAGATCTCGCATTTTTGCTTAAAAATCCTTGTTCTGTGCCTACAATAATAAATAACACATATAAACGATATATGCACTTAATATACACATTTTTGTTATTTATTTAGCCTAAAGTGGGGGCATTTTAGCCTTAAATATAAGTATAAATTAACGAATATCAGTCTTAGATCCTATGCCATCATTATCCAAGACCATTTCATAAACCTTGAGGTTTCCAATTAGCTCGTCAAGAGGAAGTGTAGCCAATCTGAGACTAGTCACGATAGCATTGAATCATGTGAAGGCGCTATCAATAGTATATTCATTAGAGATTAAGAACTTCTCATATTCTTGAGTAAGAAGATCAGTCTTGTAATTCTTGACTTGTTAATTGCCTTGGTGAGTGATGATTAGTATATGCTCAACCTCCTTGGCAGTTTTACACATGAAGACTCTTTCATACTCTTTTCGGGGTAGAGCATTGTAGAGAGTCATCTTGGCTTTATTGTTCTTGCCAAGCTTTTTCTTTTGATCGTCTTCAAGAAGTTCATACGGCGTTTCCTTCATTAACTTAGTCTCTGAGTCTTCAACTTCATAGTAGAAATTGCCTTTTTGAATGACTTGCCACAAGTCAATATCTTTGGACTTAACATAATTCTCAAAGGAGGCTTTCCAAAAGCAAAACCCATTAGGTTCTAGAAAAGGTGGTCTTTGCATAGAACACCCCTCAATATAGTTCTCTTGAGCCATGGATCCTTACTCTACTTTTTTAAAATCAGAGTTATGATTTTGAATTTTTTTGAAAAAGAAGTTTTCAACTTAAAGCGACTTCACGGGAAGGCTTTAACGCTTGAAAACTTGATTAAACCACTCTTATACCAATTGTAGAACAATAGAAGGGGGGTGAATACAGTTTTCTCGACTTTTTTAAAGTTTATAAAACTTCAAGTCTCAAAAGAGCCCAGTGGTGTATTAATCTACTTTGCAACGAGAACAGTCAGTAGATAAAGAAGAAAGAGTGAGTTAATGAAGAACAGACCACCATGATGATGATTAATGGTTTGAGGAGACGGGGGGTTTTCGTCTGCTGTTTGGTACGTACCGTTTGTGAATAGCACAACTCGTACTATCATTAGTATAATCCTCTATGGTGGACTACAAAAACGGTATTACAATAACTTGTTCAGACGAAGCTGTTTCAAACAAAGTCTCGTGCGGCCATAAGACAGAGTTACTACTCCGTTTGGTATTGTCCACCCTTAGAATGTTTCCAATTAAGAACCGTTGATTAGACGTTAATCATATAAAAGCAGTGACCTGAAAGCCTACCCACTTAGAAGCTTATCAAAACCCCAATATGAGAATCCCCAATGATATTCAGGCTTGATCTCATCGGATAGAGCACAGAAGATTTCCCTAGTGACAACATCGGAATTTGAATTAAAAGAAGTAGGATGGATTGAGAAGCAGACAGTGCCTACCTAACCGAGAGGACTCTATTTCGAAGAAAGAGGGTATAACGAAAAGAAGACCCTTGAACTCAAAAACACACACGTATGGGATTAGGTACTTGTGTGGGCATCTTTTGCGGAGATGTATGTTCTTTATAGAATGATATAGAGAAGATTAAAAAACCACAAAAGGTGTTAGAATTATTTTTTTTAAAGAAGGGAAAAATAAAATTTTAGAGGAGAGAAAAGAACGGAAAGAAGTGTTTGCTAGAGGTGAGGTATATTCCAGAAAGGCGAAAGGTGGGTATGTTTGAGCCAGGGATCGCTAAATAATTGTGTTAAAGAGAACCATATCCAGTCTGGTTGCAGCTGCCCAGCGCAGCGTCAGCGCGTGGCCAACGCTCTAGTTTCCCGACTTTGTTTTTCTTCGGGATCTTGGTGTTTTAAATACCCGCACATGTTAAACCCCCCAATTGTACTTCATGTTATGACCTTTCAATCATTCTTACACTCAAGATCAACCAAGTGAAATAGCCATTTGATAAAACATTTGTGAAGTATTAAAAGCTTTTCGCTTATCGGATATTGTAAAGAGAGAAAAAATTATCGAAAAGAAGTATTTTAGGTATTCCTCAAAAGTTGTAACTAGCTTAGTTGGGATCCAACTAAAGATTTGAAATAGCTAGTTAGAGTACAAGAGAATATTCTTGGAATATTCTTTGCTTGGAGAGAAAGGGGGAAGAAAGAATTTGGGAAGAGATTTGAATATTCGCTCGAAATTGAATTATCCATATGTTGGATAGATGAATGGGTTGTTAATGAGTGTGGCATGATGTGTATAGATAGAAGGGAGCCTATTATCCTGGTTTGGGGGGGAAATGGTATGGTTGTAGGATGTGGGAAAGAATAAGAAGGAAAGAAATGAAGTTAAGTTAGATGGTTGTTGACTGTATAGTAGGCAAGATCAATGGTAGAAAGAATGGTATCTTTGTTGTATGAGTAAGAATTTGTATGTTTGTTGAGAGGAAGCGTGTTTTGTTTGAAATAAGTGTTCAATTCCAGGGTTTGGGTTGAGGAGAGAGGGAGAATGAGGTATATTAGATTAGATAAGTGGCTTGATTCAAGCGGTAGAAGACCAGACTTATGTTTGTTATGTTGTTTGAAATTTAATCCAATGATGGAGAAAAAAGAACAAAAAAATAAAAGAGTTATGGGAACTTAGATTAATGAAGTGCCTTGATCAAGGGTGAGGATGATGAAGTATGTGAAATTCAAATGTTGTGGAGAAGAAGGTGAATAGTAAATGAGTGGTGGAGAATGTTTTGAAAAGATGTAGAGGATCCATGGTTGAGAACATAAGGTACAACAAGTACAAGGATAGTACATTGTGTAAAGGAATGTGAGTTGGTATATTGACGATGAGATTTGAGGATTGATGTGTTATTAAAGCTTTATATTTATAATACTAGTTTTATCCGATTTCCAACTAACACACGGGTAAAGTATAAACCCCCGCTTATAGTATAGGTTTAGGGTAAGACCAGGTTGTTTACACTGGGATTGGAAAATTCTTTAGAAGGGGTTGCATTTATTACGAAAGGGTAATTCTTATAGACTGTTCACTTATCTCAAAGATTTCAAGGTACTTTAAGATATAAGTGTTGTTGTTTGGTTGAGAACGAGAACAAAAATAGGAATTAAACTTGGAAGATAAGGGTTCAAGAATGAAGGTATATCGATTAAAGAAACGGGTAGTTTGCTAAAATGATTGTCTATTTATTTTATAATATAAATCCTTTCGCATTTTACGTTTGATTACAAAAATGCTTTTTTATTTTATGTTCAATTCAAGATTGGAAATAATAAAAATATAATTCTTTCTTAAAACCAGTTCTTTAGACATGAGGTTTAAGCCTTAACCTTAATATACTCGGGTTAATAATCATTTTGTTAGCCAATCCCCACAAGGCTAAGATCTAGTTGTCTTAGACAAACAACATGGAAATCAGGCATTTATCCGAAGTCTTTCAACCTATATCTAGGCTAGAATGATGATCAAATGACTATTAAAGAATCGGAGTTGAAGAGAACATCAAGGTTTATACTAAACAATTGTCAGCATTAGAAAATTCATTAGAGTGTCCGATCCAACGTTTAATCCATTAATTCCCTAATGCATTTCGCTCAATAAAAAAATACATGTTTTAATAACGACTCCATCTATTCATAAATTCAAAACTACATAACTAGAGCATACTGAACAAATAGAATTCATAATAATAAAGTAAGGAAACTTGTTTATACCAAACTCAATAGCAAAATATATTGATTCTTCAAGAGTTTCCTTTGAACAATAATTCCAACAACCCAGAAATTCAACTACAAACACTATAACTTCTTCTCAACACAACCCTACTTGAGATCAATGGTACTTTCCTTTACTAATACCTTGGAATATGATGAAGGAATAAGGTTGTTTCTTTCAACAATTCCCTAGAGACAACTTACTAACTAATAGAAATGATTATAGATGTATTTAGATGTGAATAATGGGATGACCTATAACCTTGACATTTCTGTTGATGTCTCTATTTTTATACTTGAGGATGGTGCAATCAGTAGTTTAGTTGCTAGCATTTGGGGACTGTGAAGGTTGCACAAATCATTGCAATCATTAATAACTTTGGGGTAAATGTAGGAGAAGTGTGTCCGGCACAAGGAAAATTGTGCTGCGCCGCATCACCTATACCCGGCCATATGCACTTAATAAGTGATAAAATGATTAAATTTTGTGTATTGGGTATAATAGTGGGTATTGGTTTAAGTATAGATAGGTATAGGTGCTTTCGGGAATGCCTAGATCCTTTTTGGAACGACTGTTAGTGCATTTTAACTGGATTTGTTTGCATCGTTAGTCCTTTTTGTCACTTTTGGTCCTTAAATGAATATTACACAACAAACAGGCAAATTTTGTAATATTTCATGCGTTAATGTATATATATATTTAGTGTATTTTTGAGGGATAGTTTATGTATATTTGGAGCGTTATCAAATCTCCCCATACTTAGCTCATTGCTTTCCCTCAAGAAATCAAAGAGAAAGAATTTCGTTTGGTAAAACAAATTTATGATCACAAGCAAAGATAACGCGACAAAGCAACTCACGGATTTTTTATAGATAAGATTCGCTCAATTTGGTAAAATAGATAGTAAACGGAAGTCACTCATACGCGCAGTCATGAAATGTTCAAATACCATAGGCTTGTACAAGAAACTAAACTTCACTGACATGGCGTAAGCACCAAACATAAACGTCAAAAGAGGTAAAAAAAATTAGTGATAATATTTATTATTTGTTGAGAAAGGTTTATAAATAAATCATAATCCATTTTATCCGCAATTTAACCAACTATTCACTTATATCATCCTTCTTCTTCTCATATATTTTTTTTCTTTTTTTTCTTCTTTTCATTTAGGGAAACTTGCTCCCCCCCCCCATACTTAAGATCAGCACACTTCTTTTGCATAAAATAGCAACACTTGAGCTCCTTAATTTGAACGAATAAAGTTTCAGATAATTTAGTTAAAAATCTTTTCAAACAAAATTTATTGTTTACTTATATTTATATTTTTATTACCTCTTAATTGGTAAATGTTTATAACACGCGAACGTGTTCCTACTGTGGTCTCATAAAGATTTCAGGTACAAGTTATAGAATTAACAAATCACCGGCACACTCATATAATTTTAAATCGATATCAATGCTCCAGAAAAGGCGACAAAACTACATATACATAGCCGTAACGACGGATGAGATATCTACAATTGCTCACTCTTTAACTCGAAAAAGCTAAAGATAAAAATCATCTTAGGTATCAAAGATAGGTACCTGAATTCTTAAGATCTAAACCTCCTAATTTTTCTAGGTGGTTTAAATATGCTAGTAATGTTATCAATCCAGAGTCAGATTGCTTATATGTGATCAATAAAATGCTATTTTCAAAAATTTCTTTTAACTTTTAAAAATTCTAAATTTTCCAGTTTATCTCCCCACATACTTAATATGAGCATTGTCCTCGATGTAAAAATATTATAGAGAAAGATAAAATGGGAAATTGAAATAATACTTTTCAATTGTAGTTGATGTTCTAAATCTTTGATTCACGTCATTTCTGCTTCGCGTCTTTCTTTTTCTTTTTCTTCTTCTTCTTCCTATTACAAATATAAACATTTGCGCAAACAAATAATAATAATAATCCTAATTAATTATTATTAGAAAGTACGATAATATTGTTTTTAATGCCAACAGAGGCATTTTACACACCATAATAATAATAATAATCCTAATTAATTATTATTAGAAAGTACGATAATATTGTTTTTAATGCCAACAGAGGCATTTTACACACCATAATAATAATAATAATTGTTTTTAGAGAAATTGTTTTAGAACATATGTGATCCAAAACACGCGGTCACTAAACCAACTCGTATCATCTCGACACTACTCATCATCCTGCTGTTGCTACTGATACTGTGGTGGCGAAGGTGGGTACTGCTGATAGTACTGGCTATACTGTGGCTGAGCATAACCAGGTAGGTTGTAGGCTCCCTGCATTGGAACACTATAAACCCCAGCCATGTGCTCGAACACTCCCTAGTACCTATCCTAGTGATATGACTGCCTATACTCCATCCGCTCTATCGCCTCTTAGCGTATCTCCATCCTACCCATTCTATCATACAAATCTTGCATAGATGTCCTCGGAGGTCTAGGAATACCAACTCTAGGCACACCCGTCTGTGGATCTTTGGGAATAAGCTTACCATCAGAGTCGATCAAATCTCTAAGTGTAGTTGTATCTAGATCTCTACAATAAATTGGAGCACTCAAACTCCTTACCACATCCTCTGTCAACACCCTGCATTTCCTAGCAAGCTTTAAGATAAATTGACCACAACAAATTTGACTCTCTTTCTGAGTCCTAGCTCTTTTCCTCTTCATCCATCTTGCAATCACCCAA
>BQNB010001824.1:0-133166 GCA_026074375.1 Tanacetum coccineum | reverse complement strand
TTTAAAAACGTCTCTTTTCGAGTCGTTTTCTATGCTTAAGTTATTGTATTAAGACGTAGCACCCCAAATGACCCTTCCGTTGAGATATTTAAAAATGAGGGTGTTACACTCCCACTCTAAGTTTTCACTTTATTCTATAATTAAGGGGGAGTATAATAATATGATTCATTCTGCATGCACTCCTGTTCTCCCAAGACTTAGTTAGGCTCATGTGAATTTCGGACATTAACTTGTTTTTAATTCACTAATTGTCAAAAATTGTAAACACATATGCAATTTTTAAGGGGGAGAATAGTGATTAAAATGTGATCAATACGGATTAATAACGGATACGATCTTCAATCTATAAGTGCGTTCCCAAACCTCGCATGTGCAAAACTCTTTCATAATATGGTGCATATGTGTAGGGGAGCTTTTTGGTAACTCTGGAAACACTCAATGTGTCTTAAATGATTTCTCAAACACGTTGATTGATTTTTTATCAAATGGTTTTATGGATCTTTATGGCAATACCCTAAAGACCGACCAACTGTTGTTTCTCAAGAAGTTATAAGGCGGTTAAGGTAAGGTATATTCGTTCCATGATCCAGCAACCGGAGGGATCTATCCAGGAACACTCCATTAGATAGAGTAGAAGTCCTAGGTATGATTGAAAAAAAGGAGTAAAGTGAGAATAAGGGAATAGTGCCGACTGAGATGGAGCTAGTGCTGGAACAAACCCAACAAGGTACTAGTCATGAAGTCTCGGTAAGCACTGAAGGGGTTGAAGAATGAAAAAAAATTGTAAGGATAAAGGGTGAAATGAAAGAAGCCCTCCATACAACCCTAGGTAGAAACCGGGTCAATACATAATCTATCGATAATCACAAAGATGATTCTGATATTGAAGACTAACATCATGGACCCAGTGATGAAATGCACAACCCTCCCTAGCCACTCAGAATCTCTTAAAAGATTTCTGTTTCATTTCTCACGAAGATCAACACGTTTCTATCGGCTTTCTCATTCTGAGATCGTTGATATTGAAAAGGTGGCAGTCCGCTCCAGCCTCCATTTACCAAATAACAAATGTGCACTTTGAGAGTCTAGAGCCAACGAGATCCATTAAAAATCTAACTAGGACACAAATTCTAATATATAAAATGTCGTACATCATCATACAACATTTGGTATCAAAGAGTCCTGCGCATTATCCTTGTGATAACTGCCAGAACATCAGAGTGATACTCTTTAGTATTCATAGTGACGATGGAAATCCTTCTTGAACCAATATCAAGCAAGCTCTTAGTAGGTGGCTTGCGAGATTCTATATGAATCAAGCTTGTGTCAACTAGATATCGATTTTGGTCCAGGATATGAATTGACGACTCAATCAGATAGATAGTAACTATCTGATTCACTCTTACTGTGTTGTCTACTTTGAGACGCTCCGGTAATAAGAACGGCTAGTACAGCTGCGAAACCCTGTCAAGGAGATTCTTATGAATTCTACCTGATCATAGGCAGTATTTATACTGATTAACGGGGAACCGTGGTTATTATAACCGTATTCGACGAAGTGACAAAGACACTTTCGTCTATGTCGAAGTGAACAAGACATGTTGCGTCCCACATTATGTTTATCTTCTAAACTATAACTTGGAGGTTTTCCTGGACGCGGTAGAAGCTTGCTTCTAGTCTATGACGAGTCAAGATTCAAGACTCATGCTCAATCCACAAAGTCTCAATTTCATGTTGAAGGCTCAATCTATCAATGTCTTCCGCAATCTCTGATGACCATGCAATTTACTCATAAGAACTTTTTGTCGGTATATACGTAATCATTGTAAAAGAAAATGATTGAGGAGATTGTTAACAGTTTCATGATCTTGAGCATGAGGGGTGGAGACACAAGTTCGCAATGGCAGGCATAAAGATTCAAGGATAAGATTTAGAGATCTCAGAGTAGTCAGAAAATCAAGGCAAAAGACATGAATATACAGTAATTTATCAAGAATATCCATGTCTAAAGATCAAGATCTAAGACCACAAGCATGCAAATGGAACTTCAAAAGGAATTCCCAAGAATACAAGGCTCCAAGTCTCAAGACGTCACAAGAAGGATCCACAATTGAATGACCTCCCCTTAGGGGGAGATTGTTAGCCGTGTATTTATTAAAGTGATGGTCATTAAATATTTCCGAGCCTTGTATAAGTAAATCGTAGTTTACGGGAATTTAGTTAAGCTAGTTGGGCCTAGTTATCGGGCTCAAGCCCATTTGTATTATGAACCGGCCCAACACAAAGCCCACAAGAATAGTCCACTCTTGTAACTATATAAAGCCCTCTCCAAGTGTGGAGAGGGTGTTGCTTCTCATTTTTCTTTTCATGAACAAGTAACCATTTTTCTTTTTTACTTTCTCTCTCTAAAATCTATTTTTCTTATTTTTGTGTTTGGTGATGAAATGATAACCTAACATTACTCTCTACCACCGTCTTGTGTGCATCAACACTTTCCGTTTATCGAATCATTAACCATCAAGGGATTTCCATATAACGTTGTTGAATTTCCACAAAAGTCGGGTATAGATATCAGTATCACCCCATGGATTAAAGAAATAGTGGTTAAGTTTAATTGATTGAAAGCACTTTATATACGTGGTAGGGATGTTTATAATTCTGATCTTGCGCTCTTAGCTAGAACCCGAGGTAAAGATTTAAGGGTTTTGAAGATTTGTAAGTGTCGACCGTTTTACTATGATGGACTAATGAATGTTGGTAAACATTTTAATCAGTTGAGAACCTTGTGTTTAGAAAGTAATTGTACTGATTTTATAAAACATGGGAAATGGTTACATGAATTGGCTTTGCGTAATACGAGTATTGAAACGTTCCATTTTAGGTACTATTATATGTGCTGACCTGATGAATATGTTGTCAAAGGTCTTGCACTTCTTATAAAAAGTTGTAGTAAATCTTTGGTATCTTTGAAGGTTAATCCAGGTTATTTAAAAGATGCCTTAAGCCATGGTGTTAAGTTAGAAAATCTTGTTGGAGATGCCTTAAGCCATGCTGTTAAGTTAGAAAATCTTGTTGGCGCTTCTTTTGATGAAGATAGGGGGTACCGCAACTTCAGATATCCTCCGAATTTGCGTTGTTTAGGTTTATATGACTTACAAAAATACTCATCTCTGTTTGTACACCATATCGAGACTCAGCTACGGGAATTGAATCTTCCATGTATAGATCTCGATGAGAGTTTTTGCAACCATTTAGTGATTAGATGGTGTCCCAACTTGGAAGTTCTAGATACCGAAGATACATGTGGGGACCCGGGATTGCAAGATATTGGTCATTTTTGCAAGAATTTGCGTAAGCTGACTTATATTAATAGGTTGGGGACTCACGTGGGATTGATTGCTGTGGCACAAGGATGTTCCAATTTGGAATATTTGCATGTCAACCTCAGTAATGTTTCAAATGAGGCTTTGGAGTGTATAGGAACTAATCTAAAAAATTTGCGTAATTTCTATATAAGAGCGGTTAAAGAGGAAGAAGAAGGAGAAATATAAAAACAGATTTACCCCTAGACAATAGGATCCAGGCTATGTTAATCGGTTGCGTCAAAATTGAAAGGTTTTATATCTGCTTTTCACTTGGAGATTTGACGGATGTGGGTTTGGGGTATGTTGGGAAGTATGGTACTAATTTAAGATTTCTGTCTCTTGCTTGTATAGGAGAGTCTGATGAAGGCCTTATAAAGTTATCAGAGGGGTGCCCTAAACTAAGAAAACTGGAAATGAATTGTTGTCCCTTCAGCAAGGAAGCAGTTGCTAGTTTTGTGTTTAATATACAATTGCTAAGGTATGTTTGGGTTGACGATGCTAATGATCGTACTGTTTTAGCAATGACACGTCTAAACGTCGAACTTTAAGACATTGGGATGACGTGTTGGTGATGCTGAGAAAATTATGGCTAATGTTAGTAATACCAGGAAGAATTGCTGCTATGGATAAAGAAGAGGAAAAAATGAAGATAAAGTGGGATACATCATAAAGGAGGCCATAAAGACCAAACTACAACAACTCACCATGTTCACAGCTTTACCAAACAGTCAAGAAAGGAAAAGCAGTCCAAGTTCAAGCTTATTCAGAAGATTCAAGTAAATTGTGATCCAATGTAACAGTAGCAGCTTTAGTTTCTTTATGTAATAGTTGATTGTAAAGTGTAGTTTAGCTTAAGCTTGTTATAGTTTGGCTTAGATGTAGTTTTAGCTTTTAGTTTAGATCTTTGGACTTTTGTAATTTGACGTTTTTTAGCTCTATAAGAATAGAGCTTTGTTATTCATCCATTTCAATTTTAATGAGAAATAACAATTTTTCCGCCTAAATAGCTCTCTCTCAACTGTATCTCACGTTACAATTTAGTATGTGAGCAAAAACCTTGCTCAACCATAACCAACCTTATTCTGCCACTAATAACTACTTTAACAACTCTACAAAATTTCTAGACCCCATAACAAATTAAAACCACCACAACAATCCACCATAACAAACTAAAACCACCACAACAAACCACCATTTTTTACCATTTTCTTTCAAACAACCACCTTCATACTCCAAATCACCTCCTAATCATCATCCTCAACTCAATCTACTCTTAATTGCACTCTAAATACATAATCACAAATCAAACAATTTGAAACAAAAATGGCGGGAAACTCACAAAACACCACTCCACCACCAGTTACTGAAGAAATCACCTCTAATCATCCCTTATTTCTTCACCAAACAGATCATCCAGGCCTTATTTTTATCTCAAGAATGTTACAGGTTCAGACAATTATAGATTTAGGAATACATTTTCTTTGAATTTCTCTTAATGCATATAGAACAAGATGAAACTAGTTACTAGTGCATTTCCTGAACCATCAATGGAGTCTGAGTTAAGGCTAATTTGGGAAAGAAATAATGATATGCTGATTTCTTAGATACTTAACACTATAAGTGAATCAATCAGTAACAATTTGAATTTCATCAACTCTGTATCTAAGTTATGGGATGAATTGCAAGAGCATTATGCTCAGATAGATGGTTATAGAATCTTTCAATTGACTAATGAAATGGTTCAATTGAAACAAGAGAATTGTAGTATTGAAGTGTAATATTACAAATTGAAAGATTTTTGGGATGAGTATGATGCTCTAGAAGCACCATACATGTGTATTTATGCCTGTAATTGTAACAATAAGAGGATTAATGGTGAGGGAAAAATTCAAAGATAGATGTTAATTCAGTTTTAGATGGGGGTTAAATGGGGTTATTCCAAACATTAGAGGCAAATTTTGCTTATGCAACCTTTACATCAAGCTGTAAAGGCATACACATGGTTAGCAAGAGTAAAAAACAAAGGGAAACCTCCAACCCTAAACTCCAAACCTCTACCATCCTAAACTCCTAAACTAACCAGTCAAGACCATCCACTAGCAACTCACAAAAGTATAATCCACCAAGACCATCCACCTCAAGTAACAACTCAGATAGGAGAAACATCACTGTCCCAAACACCAGTTATGAGAGAAGAAGTACTTTTAGGAAAGGAGTTTATTGTAGAAATTGTAGGAAAGAATGGTCAGTTCCAAGAGGAGCTGTTACATAAATAGTTTGGTTATCTAGTGGGTCATCCTCTTCATGGTAAGTATCAACCAGCAAAAGCCACTAGACCAACTCAGGACAACATGACATCAAGAACAATCAACATGACAGTTGGACATGACAATTGGTATGTGATTAATTACACATACTTTTTACCTATAAAACGAGCCTAAATGACAAAAAAATACAAAAAACGGACAATAAATGCAAAAAACCCCCCCCGCCCCCCCCCCCCTGCCCCCCACCCAATATATTGCTTGTTTTGTGTTTATTTATATGCAGGCTATGGATATTCACTAAAGGTCAAAATTTAAGCCAAACCGGACCTAAAACTAAAGACGGGATGGAATGAGCGTAAAACTCAAAGCCAAAGACGTGTGGCATCTTTATTAAAGGCCACCCAACCCTTTTACCCAAGTTAATGGGCCAAGTCAGCCCATTAATCTTATTTATTAAATCAATGCCTATATCATAAGCCTAAATCATTTATCCATTTCCTAAATCCTAACACGGCCCAAGTAAAAGCCCAACCTAACTCTAACCCATAAAACCCAATTAAAACAATTACACCACTAGTCCCTGGGGCTTTACACCATAGTCCTTAAGGACTAACATGGTTATTCCCTTATGACTAACATCATTACTCCTGTTAGTCCCTCACCCCTAACCCTGTTAGCCCCTATATCCCAAAAACAATCACCCGCCAAAACCCACTATTCATCATCCCCTTCATGTGATCCCCTGTACCATGACAAAACTCCTCTCAACCTCACTCAAAACCCCACCCTAGAAAAGGACAACTCCACCTTGGCAATCCCATGAGGTTTTATTGGTCAAAATTAATCAAGGGTTGTGATTCAAGAACTTGGAGAACAAGAAAATTGAAGGGCTATGATGAAGCTTTTGAATCCTCTCACACAACAAACACAAGATCAAGAAGCTCCTCTTCATTTGTTTTATATAAATAGGGCTAGAAATCAAGCTAACAAGGATGGAGTGTAGTGTAGGAGTAGTGTAGACTTGTTTTTAAAATTATTTACAGCTTATTTGTTTTACTTATTGTATTTTAAATTTCAAGCATTGTAATCTTTTAAGTTTTAATAAAATTTCAGTTTTTAATGTGTTATGCAAACCTGTTTTTAATCTTATGCTTTTTATGTTAAAACTGTTTCCAAGTCAATTTTTCTAAGCTCACTAATACTCAGTTAAGCTTCTCAATAGCTTAACTGAGTTTTCTTTTGCATATTATTACCAAAATACCTCAGCTTATTGGAAGATAAGCTAAATTGGGACGGGCTTATGGACTTTACTAGCTTGTGCAAACAAACTAGAGCTTGTTGATAAGCTCTTTTGAGCATTTGTAGCCTTGTTTGAGCAAAGGCATCTGTGAGTTTCAAATTCTCCTTTAGAGTTAAATTCTCTGTTTAGCTTGTTAACTGCTTATTAAGTGTTTGTTGTCTGGCTTATTGATGCTTAAATTTGCTTATTCTGTCTTTTAAATGCTTATCTATTTAGTTTTTAGCTTAGAAGCCTTTTAGGTAGTGTTTTCTTAAAACTGTCCTTGTTTTTAGTCTAAACTGCTTTTAGATTTAGCTTATTATAGAATGCTTAATTTCCTTAAATTTTTGCTTATTTGTCTTTCTAAATCTTAGATATTAATCTGTTTTCAAAATTCATAGCTTAGTTAGGTGTAATTTAGTTTAAAAATGGTTTTTCAGATTTTAAGGGAGTGTTTGGGTTAAGCATTGAAAATAGGTCTAATGAGGTTCAAAGTCGCTTTTAGCTTTCAAATCAGTTTCATTTAGCTTAAACTTAGCTTATTTAGTAGTTTAAATAGATTCCATTCTGTTTCTAGCTAGTTTATTAGGTTTTGCATTTGATGTCAAAAGTTTTAAGTCAAAAATAGTAAATCAGCTTATTTGTGAGAATTCCTCAATTTAGCCATTTGGGTTGATGTTTGAGTGTCAAAATATGGTCACAAAAATCTGTTTTGAGTCTTTGTTCTTAGTTTCAGTCTTTTGACAAAAAAGTTCAAAAATCCAAAAAAATATTAGTGCTAAACTGTCACTTTTGACAGATCACTTTCTTGCTTGTTTCTAGTTCAAATTTCTTAAAAGTAGATTTTATGTGTTCAATTGTGGTTGATATTCATCTGTTTAGAGTTTTTAGGTTTTGAGATAAGCTCTTTGAAGCTATTTTTTGTGTCAAAAGTAGTGTCAAAGCTGTCTAAAATCATTTTGAGTCTAAAATTGTGCAAACTGTTTTAGGCTTAATGTGCTTATCAGCTTATTGTTTGTGCTCAAATATGTTTTTAAATGCTTATTAGTAGTCCTAGATTAGTTGGGTTCAGCTTATTTGCTTATCTTAGTGCTTATTGAGTTTTGAAAAGGCCTTGCAGTTTTAATCAAAATCTAGCAGTACTAAGTCAAAGTTAGTACTGTTTAGCTTTTTTGGTTTTTTCCAGCTTATTATAGTTGCTTAATTTTAGTCAATAGTGCTTAATAGATATTAGTCTTAATTTATTTTCAGCTTATTAGTCTTTTAGGTGCTTATTTAGTCCATTAGTTTTAGTTAAGTTTCTAAGTTCTAAACTTAGTTTTTAAAAAAGCCAAATCTGTCATTATTAGTTAGCTTATTACTAGCTCATTTTCAAGTTTTATAAAAAGTTTTTTCTAAAAAAAAATTTCATTTTTGCTTATTTTATAACTTTTTAAAAAAGAAAACCAAAAAAAATATTTTATAAAAAAGAGAGGTCATAAGGGTCGAACCTATGACCTCTCCCTTTCACACAACACCTCAACACAACACATCACTACCAACTGCCCTGGGGTCTTTTTCATTAATAGGTTTGTAACATTTATTATTAGTACTCATTTTAATTTTAGCTAGTTCGAGCTTATTGTCTTATTATCTGCTTATTCATTCTGCCAATTTTCAAGTTTTCATTTTTCATAGATTCTTCATAGTATAAAGTACTTTTCATAAAATTTTTAGAATTTTCCAAATTAGTTTAGTATTTTTAATTATATGTTTAGATTAAATCGGTTTTTTAATTCATAATAAATAAAATAAAAGTCAAAAAAATATAATTCTTTTTTTTTAAATTTTCTTTATCATTTAGGACCTTTAAAAATTAAATTTGCTTTTGTAGGGTTAAAATTTGATAATTTAGGTTTTAGAGTCGCGATTTTAATTCCCGTTAACGTTTTTAGGTTCGATCTTTAACTGCTTTAATTGTTTACTTGCGTTTATTTGTTTTTGCATATTATTTGTAGAAATAGAATCCCAAATCAAAAATCTTGATTATTCAAACACTCGATCACGAACTTAAACTCGATTCTCAATTCACGCCTCGTCGAGAAACGACCCGGGAAGGTTTTGGATTTTACTTTGGTCAAAAGTAATCTTCTAGAAGCCTTACGGAATACTTACTCTCTCTTCTTAATTGATATTTTGGTTATATATTATATATATGTATTAAGCAATTATTATATATATATGTATAGTTAAAGGATTATCAATTTTTGGCGCCGCTGCCGGGGAGGTTGTGAAACGATTATTGTGTACGTTTGAAGATTAGTGTTTGAAGACCCTTCCCCGTGAAGTTATCGCTTTCATTTGTGAATATTTTCTATAATCAAGTAATCAAAAATTCCAAAAAAAATTAAAAAAACAACAAAATCAACCATTGTGTCACTTGTGAATTCGACTCACCTTTAGATTACAAACTATAAGAGAGGTATAAGGAGGGTTGATCCGACGAACTTCGACCCGAAAGGAGAAGGTTTCTAAAAATGCTTCGCGCTTACCCGCTCCTCCGCTTCTTTGTGCGTTTTCTAGAGAGCTACCGCGCACCTTTGACTATCGGTGCCAAAAATATATTTTTTTATATTTATCTTTCATAAAATTCTAAAAATATTCTCCGTAACCTCTAATCCGTTTAATTCTTTCTCTTACCCTCCTATTTGTTTAATTCTAATGTCGTCATACAACCGACGTGGTTGTTTCGGGTGTGGAGATCCGTTAGACGATTTATTTTGTCAACGGCATACTTGTGAGTTATGTGGGAACGATGCTCATTATGGTTACAATTGTCCACCTCAAGTTTCGTTTGTCTACGATCAGGACCTGTGTTTCAATCAAAACTTTGATAATAATTTTCCACAAACTTCACAACAATTTCCTTGTTGTGAAAACTGCGGGGGTCCTCATGAGACTTTTCAGTGTCAACCGATGAACCAAAATTTCTATATTTATTCTCTCCGGTTTTGACAATTCCAACCACCGTAGTTTTTCCCGACGTTAATCTACATCCTGATGACGAACTAAGTAGCGAAGAATTAAAAAAATATGCATCCCTATTGTGAATTAATGACGTCAAACAAACGTCGTGAGCAGGAGGCAATTCTTTTACAAGAGCAGGCAGTTAAGGAAAAACAAGAATTGTTAGCTGAAGAACAGGCAGCTAATCCTTCTAAGCCTTCACTCGTCTCATATTTTTACAATGCTGACTATGATAATATTAGCACTCCTATCCTTATACTATTCATTTGACCTAAGTTGCTACTATTTTACTAATCCTCCCGAGCTACGCGAGACTATCTATCATAATCACGACATTTTCTATGATGGTGATGATGACGAGGAACTTTTTCCAGATGAAGTTAAAAGAATTCAACAAATTCTTGAAAGGACTTCGTTAATACAATCACACCCTACTTTCCGATTACAGACTCTCTAAGTATGGGGGATGAGCATCTTAGCACTATTCCGGAAACGGAATCAGACGAATTAATAAAGTCTAGTGTTGAGAACCTTGTCCCAACCCCAAGTGAGTTCGAGGATTTATCCAAGGATTTATCTGATATTGAAAGAGAGTGTAATGTGCCCGTTTGTGATGATTTTACAACTGTCTCTAATCCTCTCTTTGATGCTGTCAATGATTTTTCCTCTAGTGATGACAAGTCATTTTCTAATGAGGACGTTCCAAAAGAAAATTTCAAAATTTTTTCGAACCCTCTTTCTGATGAAGAAATCATTTCTACTAAGATAGATCCGCATCACTTTAATGCCGAGTCTGATCTTATAGAATCTTTGCTTAATTGAGATATTTCAATAGTTTCTTCTCCTAAGTTTGATTCTCTTCTCGAGGAGTTCTCCGATGAACTCGCTCATATCGATTTGATTTCTCCAAAAATTAATGAAGCCGACTTTGATCCTGAGGAAGAAATTCGTCTTGTTGAGAAATTGTTGTATGATAAATCATCTCCTCGACCTCCAGAAGAATTTAATTCTAAAAATTCTGATGCTGTAATCGAATCTTTATCTCCATCTCCTATCCTCGTTGAGGGTAGTGACTCTCTTATGGAGGAGATCGATTTATTTCTTACTCCGGATGACTCGATGCCACTAGGCATTGAGAATGATGGCTATGACTCTGAAGGGGATATCCTTTTCCTTGAAGAATTGCTTAGCAATGATTCCCCTTCACTTCCTGAAAATGAGTCATTTCATTTTGATGTTTCATCATCCCCTCGTCCTCCTGTGAAACCGCCGGATGATGGAATTTACTTTGAGCCCGATACGGGACTTTTGACTGCCAAAGTGATGGGTAATATTTCTAAACATTATGTTCTTATGCCTAGTCTTTTACCCACCCAACCCACCCTTTGTTTAGTGATTGACACTTTGCTTCCATTATCATCCAAAAATGAGGACAAAACAAGTTTTCAATCATGAATTCTTGCTTCTAATGAGGAGAAATCTCCTCATCTCTTATCTCATCAGGGCTTTAAAGCCTTCCAAGTCATTTTTGATTTTTCTAGAAGCCCGATAATGATCTATGGAGAGGACATTCCTATCTTGGATGTTCCATTTCTCCATTTCCATCCTCTTTGACCAGCTCGAGTATAGGGGATCGAGTCAGGCTCAAGACTTGGTTAACAAAAATAAGCGCTTCTCGGGTGGACCATGCTTATCATAATATAAGTATAATAGTAGTAATGATAAGTGTGTCTCGTGCGGAGGCTCGCCCGTTCCCTTTCTCGTGTTTGTGGTTTTTGTTGTATGTCGGAATTGCTACACCGTATTATGAAGCTCTCGTGACTCGTGGTTTGTCCTTCATTCATCGAGCTTCATTCCTTAGTATGATTATGGGATTCCCATATCTAAATCTTATTGACTAACGTTTATCTTTAAGGCTAATTATAAAAGGCTTTAGATATAGTAGTGACCCTCTTAAAACATTGAGGAGAATGTTCTTTAGTAATGGGGGGATTATCGATTTGATTGTGTCTGCAGTCGGTGTTTCACGTAATTAGTTTTTACCACCAATAATACCAAAAAAATGAAAAAATTTCATAAATTTCAAATATAAAATAAGTGTTTTTATCACATTGTTGACATTCCTGTGGTTAGAAATAAGAATAATTTTGACTCGATCGAGCGTGTTTAGCTCTAGCTTGCTCTTAACTTTTAGTACTAACATTCGCGGATCTTTTTATTAAAGATTTTAATTTGCGAAGAACGGAAATAGTAGAGTTATTTATGAGTTAGATGCTAACTAGGATTAGTGGAAATCTTTCAAGAGCTATATTGTAGTTTGTGGCTTTTTCTCCCATAAGCTCCTAACCTGACTAATAATACGTGCTCTTTTCGAAAATTAAACTTAAATCAATAATTTTTGAATTCAAAATTTATTTAGTCTTAGTTCAAATTTATACTTAAATTTTCCAAAAAGAAATTTTCTCTATATATCGTGAAAAAAAAAATGAGTAACAACAATAATAATAAAAACTGTGGGCTGATAAAAGTTTGTCGCATCTTACCGGCTCAAATGATGTCACAGCCTTCTAAATAAGGCCCATAGTAAGAATAATTATCGAGACGGATAAAATTTTTGTTGCATTCTCTTGCCGGCTCACAAACGATGTTTGACAGCCTTCAAAATGTCGAGGATTTCCTCTCGTTTAAATGGATATAAAAGTATAATTTATTAATGGTTAGTGTGATTTAATTAAATATAGGAATAATCTCCTTTCTTTAAATTTAAATATCGCTTTTTGAACTAAGACTATTTCGTTTTTTGTTATAAATAAATATGTATAAACAGGAAATCCAAAGGGTTTGAAACCGAAGGTCTGTAAGTCTCGATACTAGTCTCTGTGGGGTGTCAAAAGCCTTATCACTAGCCCAGGTTGGATGTGCCGAGAGAAATTCGCTACATGGGATGATTCTCCCTTCAACTCAGACTTTATGGGTGGACGTGGTGCTAGAATTTGCAAAACGTTGATATATGGTTGGAATTCAAAACAAGCACTTTCATACTAAGACTATAATAATTTTCGGGAGTGAAAAAGTTTTACAAATTGCCAATTATGAGTAGTGTTAGCCATCTTAACTTAAATTTAGCCGGTGATTTCGTTTTTGAGCTTGGTTTGGGACAGTGAAAAAATCGGGGATTGAAGAATTTATCTTTCTTGAGATTTTAGGTTTAAAGTGCTTCTTGTTATGTGACCTAAAACTTCACAGTCTATACCCAGAACCAAGCAAAGTCAAAAATACAATGACAATGTAATTGCAAGAGGAATGTATAAGATAACCAAACAAGAAACAAAAACACGAGATTCTAAAGCTAACATAAATTTTTATAATTTCATAGGTATAGGAAGTTCTAATAGTGTTAGAAGATCAAAGTCTAAGGACAATAAATTAAAGAATACAGTCTTAAAGAACACTAAGAGCTCATCTGCATATGTTTGGAAGACATCAAGTAGTGCTAGCTTAGATTCTAATAAATGTGAAACAAAGGATTCGAATGTTTGTCAAACAAATGAATGTGTATCATGTTCTAAGACTTTAAAAGCATGTGTAAATGCTGTCAATGACGGTTCGAATATTGTTTGGGTTTCTTGTGGTAAAGATGTGTTTTCGCATTCTCATGAAAAGTATGTTGCTCGTAATGCTTTGACCAGGAATTCTAGTGTTAAGAGAGCCTTATTTACAACCCCTACAACAGCAAAATCTAATAATTTAGGAACTAATTATGTAGTTGCAAAATCTAGATTAAGTGTTGTTAACACCCCAAAAGCAACCAATAAGGTCTCTAGTGCTTTACCACTATCTCTTGATTCTAGTTAAAATAGGACACTTAGCAGCTACATGAACAATTAAATTGCAACAAGTGGAAGGTGGTAGAAATGGTTTGAATACCAACAAGTTTTAATTAGACACCGGTGAAGAAGACTGACAGCATAGAGAAACTTGCCTAATTATACTTAAAAGAAATTGTATGTAAGCATGGCGTGCCTACGTTAATTATCTCTGATAGAGACAGTTTGTTCACATCAAGATTTTGGAAATCACTACAAGAATCGATGGGAACCCAATTGGATATGAGCACTGCTAACCACCCAGAGACATATGGTCAAAGTGAGAGAACTATACAGACGTTGGAAGATATGTTGCAGGCATGCGTAATTGATTTGGTAGTAGTTGGGATCGACATTTGCCATTAGTCGAATTCTCCTACAATAACAGTTATCATGCGAGCATTAAGGCTGCGCCATTTGAAGCTTTATATGGGCGAAAATGTAGGTCACATGTTTGCTGGAGTGAGGTTAGAGATAGCCAATTCACAAGTCCAGAAATGGTACGGGAGACAACTAAGAAGATTGTGCAAATTAAAAATCGATTGTTGACTGCTCGAAGCCGTCTGAAAAGTTATGCGGATGTTAGACGCAAACTGATGGAATTTCAAGTGGGTGATATGGTTATGTTAAAGGTATCGCCTTGGAAGGGCGTAATTCGCTTTGGGAAACGTGGTAAGCTGAGTCCACGGTACATTGGGCCATTCAAAATCATAAAAAGAATTAGTCCCGTGGCATACAAGTTGGAGCTTCCTGACAAACTCTGTAGAATTCATAACACCTTCCATGTTTTGAATCTCAAGAAATGTCTAGCGGATGAAAACTCGGTTATCCCACTTGAAGAGATCCAACTTGACGATAAATTGCACTTTATCGAGGAACCAGTAGAAATCATGGACCGCAAAGTGAAGCAGCTCAAGCAAAGTTGAATTCCTATTGTCAAAGTACGATGGAATTCCAGACGAGGTCCGGAATACACTTGGGAAAGAGAAGATTTCTTCAAAAGAAAGTACCCTCATCTTTTCTCGAGTAATAAGAAGACAAGATTGAGGAATCGAGCACCAGGACGGCGCTCCCTTAAGTAGGAGAGGATGTAACATTCCGTATTTAAGGTCACTATTTACTCCAAGCTTTATTTCTATTTTCATTTCTAAGCAAGTTATTAATTTTACGTTTACCTGATTTAGTAAGATTTTTTTCGTTCTTAGCTTTGCGTGAGCCGTATTTAGGAATCTATTCCGTCTTCGCATCTTGAGTGATTTAATAATCTCATAATATTCCTCGACGATTATAATTTACACCATTTTCATTTTTCGTTGTGTTTCGCGTTTACGTAAATTCTTGCTAAAACTCGCGTTTTTACCTTAAAACTTTACCTTTTCTAAATTAACCTTACACACCCTTTTAATTAAATTATACATAACTAAAAATCAAAAAAAAATTTATTTCTTTTCACAAACCCAAGGCCTATGGCCGGTTCTACATATCCACACACAACCTCTTTTCATTTTTCTATAAACCTAATCATACTTCTACATTTTCCTATACATGCAAGTCACTCTTCATCTCCCATTTTCAAATCTCTTCTCCATCTTTTTGTTTGCCCATTGCTGCCAAAATTACTCTCATCACTACCATTATCATACAAAATTTTCCTACTCCTTTTATCCATTATAACACCATCCTAAAGCCTCTTGCAAAGTTTGGTGCAATTTCTTAAAGATTTGAAGAAGTTAGAGCTTGTTTCTTGAAGTTTTCTTGAGGGTTTTGATAGGGGTTTTGTTAGAAGAGTATTATCATCATTAGAGGAAGGTTAGAAGCATTATAAACTTGGGTGTTCTTTGGTTCGAATCAGCTGTTTCTTGAAGTTTTGGGGTGAAGATTGAGTTAAGGGGTTGAAGACTATTGTTAAGCAAGACTTGGGTGTAATAAAAATCAAAGTTTTGGGATATTAAGGGGTGTTTGGATCGGCTGAATTTAGGGACCCAAAAGGATCATTAGACTTGATTAATTATCTTGCATCTTCTAGTGATTGTGAGCTCTCAAAACTCTCTTTGATAAAAATTTTTTGTTAATGCATATGTTTATATTTTTATATATTTTGGAATCCACTAGAATGATGTTAATTTGGTTTTTGAGGTGTTGAATAATCGTGGTTATGATAGAGGGTGGAGATAGGCTAGTTAAGTGTATTGGTGAAGTGATTTTGCGATGAAAATAGTGTTTGGCGTAGTTTGGTAACGGGGCATTTTCTGCAGAAAATTAAAGCCCATGTTTTGATGTCGTAAAAATGATAAAGTTAAAAACTTGTTTAAGATTATGGTAGAGCTTGCCAAGACGATCGTTTTCATGTATGGATCGCCTTCTAACTCTTAAAAACGAAGATTCTATGGCAAATTGAAACTAGAAATAGTCGTAAAAATCCAGTTTTTGGGGTATAATTAGTTGCTGTCAGGAATTTGAAGGGGCTTTTTCGTCATTTTCTAATCTGTTTCGGCCTTCGGCCAAAACACGAAAGTTGTTCGGATGGCCGTTTTACTGCCCCGCGAGGTCGGTTAAGTCTAGAATCAAGTAAAAATGGGTCTAAACGCTAAGGCAAAACCGGGGTTTTTCATTTTTAAGAAACTGCATCAGACTTGATGCAAAGGGTAAATTTTGTCCATTTTACTGTCGATTTCCGGGTCTCGGCCAAAACTAAAAAGTTGTCCGGAACGTCGTTTTACGTCCGGGTACTTTAGAGTCCGAGATGTGAAAATGTGTTTTAATGGGTCGTTTTTGAAACGGGTCAGATTTGGCAAAGTATAATAAAAAGGTAAAAACTTATAAAAGAATTGGTGGGTTGCTGATTTTTGTTAAAAATGGGGAATTTGAGCGATTTAGAGTCCGTTTGAGCTTATGAAATGTTAACGAAAATAATTGGGCGATATATATATTATTGGGTACGTTTCGGTTACATCTAAAAAAAATAGTAAGTCTATAAATAGAAACTTTATATATGTAATTATGTATATATTCGTAAGGTACAAAGACATATGGAAAGTGCACATATATTATCGGCGTGTCGGGGTTTGTCGGAAACTTAACATTTTATTAATCGGTGCGTCATGTCCCTGCAAAAAAAATAGAAACTTTCCTAAAATATAAACCCGCTAAAAATAGAAACTTTCCTAAAATAGTAACCTACCAAAAATAGAAACTTTTCAGAAAAGCTCGTGAATTAATACCGAGAGAAATACAATTATTATAAGCGTCTTAATTAAT
The DNA here is from genome assembly GCA_026074375.1 of Tanacetum coccineum. Taxonomy (NCBI): domain Eukaryota; kingdom Viridiplantae; phylum Streptophyta; class Magnoliopsida; order Asterales; family Asteraceae; genus Tanacetum; species Tanacetum coccineum. Next base: position 116,125 of record BQNB010001824.1, on the reverse strand, counting down.
AAAACTTAGGGCGTTCATGTGGATTCCATAATATGTAATTATATATATATATATATATATATATATATATATATATATATATATATATATATATATTATATATATAATATATATAATATATATATATATAATAATAATAATATATATAATATAGTGTGTGTGTGTAGTAAATATATTTATTTACTTATGCAATTTATGCATTTTACACCGATCTTTTATTTATTGTCTGATCACAGGACCAAAATCTTATATGTCGTGGTTTGAGGCGTATCATTATTTGTTCGTAATTCGGTCGTTGAATCATTTATCCAAACTAACCTCGACTAAGGCGTGAGTTCATCAGCCTCGCCTTCTCAAACTTTTAAACAGTATTATAAAACCCACCCGCGAGGGAGATACAGGCTTGTATTTATAAACCGAGCACAATGAAACTTTATGGGATGCTGACCCCAAAAAAATAATGAGATTAATTGCATAAGTAGGACTATTGCCAAAGACCACCACATCATGAACTGTTAATTGCCTATAATGGGTAAGCGCTAGTACAATAAATAGATCTATTGGGTTGACAGTCCCTGTCCTGGGGGTATTGAATATCGAATCTTTCGAGCAACCCAGTCAAACGGTGCAATTTGGTATTTATAGTTAGGTATAAGGCAATAATACCTAAGTTATGGGCAACGTGATTTACATACACGATATGTGTTAACGTCAAGGCTTCGTGGTGTCATGAGCTTATTGCGGCAATAGAAACTTGATTTAATGGCTTGTCCGAACAACAAGTCACATAAAACGAAGAACAAAAAGCTTGTGTTCGTCTTTTTACTCGTACAAAACTCAATCTAATGGATTCACTCAACATTTGTTGACATTTTAAGCATGTTTTATCTCAGGAAACCAAGGGTGAATGGACGCTGTGTACGAGGATCTGCGCTAAAAGTTTTAAAGCAACTTATAACTCTTTTTGTTCTATTTGATAAAACTAATTATCCATGTTTTGGAAAACTATGTAATGAATTTGTAACGTTTTCTGTGGGACGATGTTGATTACTCTGAAACTTCTTATAAATGGAACAATATTTTAAACGCCTCTTTCGAGTCGTTTCTATATCTTATGCAATTGTACAATGAAATAACACCCAATGTTTGTTATATTACCGCTGGCGTGAAATTTGGGGTGTTAATAAACTAATACATAAACTAACTAACTATTAGACTCTCATTGGAGAGATCTAACTATGATGGATGCCCTAAACCAGACGCCTAGTGAACCTTTATATAGAGGTTTACAACGAAAAAACTAGCTTACATAGAAAGACTAACTTAATTAATTACATAGTCCTTGTTGATTTTATCTTTCTTCATTTATTATAAGTAGTTTTGTAATCATCAAATCTGAGATCCCAACGGTATACCTAATTAGAATTACAACTTCGTTTTTGTAATTATCTTTTAAGGCCTATAAATACAAATCAAACCTAAACCAAATCACTTTGAATTTTTTTTTCCCTCTCCTTCCCTTGGTCGGTCGAACAACACAAAACAAGAAGAAAACCCTAAAAAATTTTAAGGTTTTGATTTTCAAGAGTGTAATGTATTGTTTTCCAAATTTTTCAATACAATTTGATATATTTAACATAACAATCCATTATGGATGGATTAGGTTAATTGTAAATAATCTGTAATTAAGAAGGTTTTGAGATCATAAAAAAATCATTTTAGAGATAATAAATAGGGTTTTGGGTAAGTTAATTAGGGTTAATTATGCTAAATTCAGAATAGAAATCTGGGCAGAATTTTAGGTCATCTTGCGAGAGCTATATCTCGATCATACAGATAGCTTTTATTGATTTTGTTGAACCTAAAATTAACTACAAAGAGTCTACTTTCCGACCAAAGTGGTTTCATGAATTAAAAATGAGTGGAAGTTAGTCAAATTGATCATACAAGATTTGTTGTCAAAACTGAGTTTTCATATCAAGACAAGATTCTGAGTTGTGTTGTGAGAGTCAAAAACCATATTAAAACCTCTTTTTAAATTATGGAGGCTTGCTACTGTAGCAAGTTCATGATGTTTATGATTTAATAGAATTTTTGTAGAATTTTCCTAAGTGCAATAAGGTCAAATTCTGGACACTTTGTGATGTTGAATTTTTATAAAATGGTTACACTCACTATTATTTTTATCCAAAAATTATAGAAGCTCACAACTCATTGGGGACTATGAATGTTAAGGAGAAGTACCTAATTATGAGTGTGTTAGTATTTTATTATTTGGAGTCATCTTGTGACTATAAAAACAGGATAAAATGCAGAAGTTGAGGATTTATTTGGATCGATCTTGTGACTATAAAAACAAGAAAAATGCAGAAAGTTTGAGATTAAGTTTTATAAGTAACTTCAGTTAAATAACAAGTTGTGAAGAGTATATAGATGAGTTGAATCAAGATAGGGTATAGAGTATCCATCGTTGTGATTGTTACATCGACTTGGGTGAGAGACCTAATCGATGGTAACATGTGTGTTTTGTTTTGTATAGATTATTTGCAAGGTTAATTGAAGAGTTTGGATTTGCTTTGCATCAGGTGAGTTTTACAGTCCTACTTTTTACTTATATATTAGGATGGAAATAATGTCAAAACTATTTGAATTATAACCGTTGAATATGTGTTTTTTAAGTGTCAAACCCATATGATTTGCGGTATGTGCTATTGCAATGTGATATTAAATTATGAGGTAAGCTGTGTATGTGAGGATGACATGACCTTGTGTGAGACCGAACGGACTTAGCAAGGTCAATTGGGTCATGTCTTGCGCGGGAGATAAAAATGGGACTGGAAGGGGTATGATCCACCCAGATAAATGTAAATTTATGTTGTGAATAGAAATAGCCATGCATATATGTTCGTAAATTTGTTTTTGTTGATCGCGGTGTCATAAGTGAGTCTTAAACATGTAACTCTCACCAACAATTTTGTTGACGTTTTAAGCATCATTTTCAGGTGAGCAAAACGTGTGAAGAGTTAGGAAGAGGAATTAGCTGGACCATAGGCTTGCATTATGGAATCTATATTCATTTGGTTTGTCTTGGTTGGTTGCACTATATGAATTTGAATGATAAATGTTGTAGGTGTTATCATGACACTTTGTGTCTTTTATATGTTGGATTTTAATTCATTTAGTATTTCTTTATTGTTGAACGCCAGTATGTGTTGAGATTATGCCGTATTGATTCAGCCTTGCATTCTGCCCTTGGGCGGGGTGTGACAGATTGTTATCAGAGCCACAAGTTATAGAGAACTAGGTGGTTGCCCTTGACTATAACATCTAGAAACCATCATATAGGTTGGCAATTTCTAGTGATCTATGTGTTTACATGTACGTAACTAGTATATACTTACATATATTTGAAAATTTTCATTTGTCTATTTTTGTCTACTACTTCCTAGTAATATATATATATATATATATATATATATATATATATATATATATATATATATATATATAATTATATATATATATATATTGGCTTCACTATTATTTAATATCCTAATATGATTACAACCTTTTTGTGGTATTTGTTGATCCCAATCGCTAATCTATTCTTTACCTTGTATAAGAGTATTGTTTACCTTGGAATAAATCCAAAATAACAATAGTAAAACTTTGTGTGTATATCAAAGAGTATGCGGAATCTACTCTTTAATACCTAGAAGATATATCAATGAAACAGTAGATATGAATGAACAAAAACACTTCAATATTATTAATGATAATAATACGAGTACTCTATCTTAGTACTAGGGTTACAACCTTGAAGCTTACAAGACTCTTAATCTCTGGATTTGTGTATGTGTATTTGTGAAGATATGTTATTGAGATGTTATTAAGATGTATTCAACTAATGCCCTAGAGCCTCCTTTTATAGACTAAGGAGTCCTAGTCGGCTTACAATATATTCCTAAGATATCTCAATCTTTTCTAAACATAAACGTAATCTTCTAAATAAATACATGTATATCTTGTACATAAATATCTCAACACTTATCTTCACACGTATTCTTGTTCTCCAAACAATCTTTATCTCTTTAACGCGTCTTTATCCTTTTGACAGTAGAAAGTCTTCAAACACTTGTAATCTTTCCACCAGCAGCACTAATAAACATAAGCAGTAGTAATATTAGTACTAGCAGTACTAATATACACTAACAGTAGTAACCTATACTAGCAGTCTTAACTTTTACTACTAACAACACTAACTACTTAGCTTATATTTTAGTCTTCAACACTGAGCAGTCTTAACTTCAACTAACAGCAGTAACTTTATGCTATCAGTACTAAACTATACTAACAGTAGTAACTAGCAGTGATAACATTATACTACCAGTACTAACCACTTAGCATAATTTCCATTATGTACCTGAGCAGCAGTAACTTCTAAGAATCCATGAAGTCTTTTAAGACCCAACAATCCTCCCCTAAACTTGGTATGTTCGTAACATAATAAATCTTCAAGTTTCTTCTTTAAAAGTCTTCATCACACTTCAGGAAGATGCATTCAAACCTTTCATTTTCCTTTTCGCTGCTTTACCATAAGCTTCAGCAGTTGATAACACATCTCATTTTGATGATCAGTTTGAAGTTTCTTGTTGAGCATATTGGTGATGGTAATTGGTGTAAGGGGGTATCTTCTTTCAACCAACATAAAAATATGAAGATTATCAAATCTTACAAAGTGAACTCCAGATGAATCAATCAACTTCCAAGTAGTCACCCTGTATCCTTGCAACATTCTCCATACATCACTTTTTATGTCTGGTTCAAACATAACTCTCAAATCTCCATACAATACTCTTTCAAATTCATCTTCAGGCCTTGTAATCACCATACTTGTCCTCACGAGACCCTCCAAAGAGCTTTCCCAAGAGTCTCTCTATCTATTCCTTGTAGCATCCTTATCATTGAAGAGTATCTTTTAGAACTTCCATCTGCTCTTATCAACTCATAGTGTACTAACATCCCCTCTTTATGAAGTTTATAATCAATAATCACTGGTAATTTGGTAGCAAGTGGTATAGCATCAATTGCTATATCTTCATCCTTTTTAATTACCAAAAGCTTCTTTAGCTCAACTTCATCATCTTCTTCAACTTCCTCTGACTCTTTTTCTTCCTCTACTTTTTGTTTCTTTGAGGATTCTTTCTGCTGTTCTTTCCCTGCTCTTTTTCTTCCAAGCATCTTCTTTCTGTTACCTTTAACTGTTTCCTCTCTACCTTCTTCCTTCTTTTCTTTGTTTTCCTGCACCTCAAAACCCATAGCTACAAAGGTATTTACTCTCTTCATTTCCTTGTCAAACAACTTTTGAATTTCATCAAAACTCTTTCCTTTTAGTTGTTTGTATGTATATCCACCCATGTGCTTAAGATAAGTAGACATTTGAGTTCTCTTTTGTGCTTTGGTAGGAGGTCTGTTTCTCTTTTCTTGTGCCCTGAGTGCAGCAAAATGCTTTCTTCTTTTCTCTATAAGTTCCATAAATAGTTTTGCTTTTTCCTCATCTATCAATTCCTCTCTTTCCTTTGATTTGGAGTCTCTCGAGCCAACAATCATTAGCCTCCATCATAGCTTGTGTATGTACCTAGACTACAATCCATGCTATGTTGGCCTCTTCATCTTCTTGTCCTTGCAGCTTTTGCTCTTCTAATAATTCAACATCCAATTTAGCTTGAATATTCTCTTGCAATTTGTACATCAAGAGCGAATTTATCTTTCTCTTCAAAAATAAGACATCAGGCTCATCATATACTTTTCCTTTATCTTTAGAACTTGAAGGTTTTATCTCTTGTGGAACTCTAAACTCACTTGGCTCCTGAAAACAAACCACCCTTTATCCTTGGTCCTTGCTAGTTATTGTGTTGTAGCATAGTAGTAATACAACTTTTAGGTTTCTTAGCTGCTTTAATTTGTATAAGTGTCTGAGCCAAAGTGATTTCCTCATTTGTTGTAGGAACAACACTATCATCACCAGCAGTAGTAGCTGCTTCACCAGTAGTACTATCATCAAGCTTCTTAGTACTCTGTTCATCTTTCCCATCAACCTTAGCTTCCACAAGCATCTCCTCTCAACGGATCATCCCAAAACTCTAGTATCAAATAAACAAGTCATCATCTTGTCTTTCTTAAGTATCATACAACCAAGAAACATCAACATCAGCATCAATATCTTCAATACTCCTCCCCTGTTTAGATGCATCTTCAGGAACACCCAAACTCTCCTGGTCTTCAGAGGACTCAATTCTCTGAGACATACCAACTTTCCTGAGTCTTTTCAACCCTGTAGATCTTGATATTTTCCTCCTTTCTAACCTCTAGATCCTATTCTTCAAAGCAACAATCTCCTTAGCTTGAGCATCCTTTGCCTTTTGTAAATCAAGAACCTGTGTTTGCAATTTATTACATAAAACCATCAAATCAGTTAGTTTCATGCTATCCTCACCACTAGCTTGTGGATCATTAGAAGGTGTTGGTACACTCTCCTCATGCTCTGCCTCATCTTAAGGATCCTACTGCCTCCGTCTCTGAACCATCTTAATTGGTTTATCCCTCTGGGTGGGAAGATGAAGATGGTTGATCAATAATGGGTTATTGAGTTGGATTCAGTTGGAATACCTGAATCCTCACACCCATATTCTTCACAGGGTTGAACCATCATGTATCAAATAAAGGTGTTATTCTCCCAGAGAAATCCTTTCCTGCCCTCTTCATATTTGCAAACACTTTCTTTGTGTGAAAGGGATTAACAAAAATCTTCTTGTGTGTTGACATATTACCCAATTGTTGATTAATGAAAACTTGGAGATGTCTAACCTCAGATTGTTTCGGGGTCCGATTCAAGCCCCGTATGTTCCACGAAGCAATACTAAACATTAAGACCGGCATCTGAGGGAGTGATTGTCCCCTTTTTAGTACCATTCCTATGCTTCTCCATGATTAGAACTTCGTCCACCTCACTGTCCGATTCCACCTCATTTGTCACAAAATTCTCCACCGATATATTCCATTTGCTAGATTGTCCAACATCATTAAAATCAAAAGGATCGTACATGTTTTCCAAGGCCTCAAACTGATTTGTAGAGATAACCCCTTTTGATCCGTTAGCCTTAGCACCCACAACAGTACCAGCTTGACCCTTATCCTTACGGCCATTACCCTGATCAGATTGAACATTACTATCTTGCTTAGTTTTCTTGCTCCACATGGAGAAGATCTTTGGTTTTATTAAAACTTCATCCCCTCAAAACTTTTCACATTATTATTCAGTTGCTTACTTTTTTCTTCTTTTAGTCACCAATGTAAAACCCATCACTTTCGTCCCTCGGTATTACTAATCACAACACGCTTTGGACATGTACCATTGGTGTGGCCAAAGACACAACACTCAGTACATTGCGACGGCTTCTACTCGAATTCAAGTGGCATTTATTCCTTGGTATGCCCCTCCCCATCTACATTCGGGACTGCTATAACGACCTCCTGTTTAAGAGCTTTCTCAGCTGATACTTTAATCAAGGCTCTAGCAAACCTCATTCTACCCTACGAATCCGCACACATGGCACTCGTAAAAGCATCCAACATAATCGGTTTGCCTATTTGAGAGGCAATTAGACTAAGACCATCTTCAGAGTATGCCACAACTGGTATTTTATGAATCTTAACCCAAATAGGCATATTCTTAACCGCGTCCTTTGACAAATTAAGATTGGGTGCCCATTTGGTAAGGATCAGTGGTTGGTTTCGAATCATCCAAGGACCTTTCTCCATGACTTGTTCAATCCCTATAATCGAGGTAAACTTGAAATAAAAAACTCCATCATCGTCCCTAATGACTTTCTAAAAACCATATTTCCCCCATGTATTAGTTACGTAATTTTGTACTAATGGAAACGCCACGCTTTTTCTAACAAAAAACCCCACAAGGGAGTTGGCAAATTTGTTTCTAGCAGCCATCACATTTTCCACAGGTAAAACAAAATCAGTGTCTTCCATAGTCTCATTATTAAACAAAACCCTAAAATTCACTTTCGTGTTCATCTTTTCAGTTGCAACAACCGCTGCAAAAGATTTAGTACCAACCTCTTTAATTCCATGTACATTAGGGTCCTCCCACCCTGATGATGTATATGCAACAGTATCAACCTCACTAATCATAGTAGCCTTCATGGTAACAGGATCGTCAGCACGTGCAGGTTCCACATGATCAACATTAAGGGTTTCCATGTTATCCTCATTATTATCAACGGGATTAGTAGCTTCCGCATTGGCATGAGTTGATGATTGAGAACTCAGCTTGACAATGAATTCGTTGAAATCATTAGCCAAAGATTTCGTAACAACAGTCGGATCCTCCTTCTCCATCTCTCTCAAACCCTCAAAAACAAAAACGAAACAAACAAGACACCAAAACTAGGGCAAAATACAGATTGAAACCCTAATAATTAGGGTTTACAACAGACAATCAATTCCTCCTTAGCCTGGTTCCATTATAGCGACAACGGATATAATAATGAAGAACATCAATTAATAAAAAGACTAAACCCTAATAACACCCGATTGTTACAAACCTTAATTATGAAGCGTAACCCTAATCCTAATGAAGCACGTCGAACCAAATAAAATACGATCAGAGAATTATCAGAGATAAGTCACTATAATCTCACGGTATCGAGTGATTGGTGATCAAACAAGATGCGGATAATCAATCAAAATCGAAACCCAAACCCTAATGAGCACGTCAAAACAAATACAGAAAGATCAGAGTAAACGAATCAGAGATTACCCTCAATAATCAAATGTTATTTGGTGATTGGTGATCAAACAGGACCAGAGTCAACGATCAAGGATGCTAGGGTTTGAAAAATCGCCATGTTAAAGAGAGAAACGTTTTGAAATGAGCATGTTGATTTTGGATGTATATAATGATCTAAAAGTTTGTGATGGATATTTGTTTTTCTAACATGTGTTTTAATGGCACATGATATAAAGAGTATTAAACGCTCATAAATTTTAGTGTTGGCCTATTAGATTGTGACACATGAGGCTGTGGGGTTTAATGTTGAATACTAGTGAGGTTAACCATTTAGATTGTGACACGCATGCTTTGGGGCTAACATTTAATGCTCTTTAACATGTGTCAATGGGGTTCAATTAAAAAAAATCCCTGTTGTGATTGGAAATGATATTGATATAATTACAAAATTTAGGAGTGATATTAACGTAATTAGAAAATGAGAAAGACATTAACGTAATATTGAACTTTAGTAAAGATATAGATGTAATTTTCCTGATATTATGATTTGAAAGTTTCAGCTTATATTTTCAAAAAGTTTGTAGAACCTTAGAGAGAGGTAAATAAGGTTTTCTTGATTTCTTCGAAGTTTATAAAACTTCAAGTCTCGAAGGAACTGAGTGGTGTGATAATCTACTTTTCAAAAAACAATTAGTAGATATGTAAGATGCAATAGCCTCTTTCGTGACTAGAACTAGATTCAAGAACACACACATAAAAATTTGCAACAATATCAATAATAGATGTTGGAGGTGATGGATTAAAAGGGCTAACAAGTTTAGGATGCTAACATTACATCATAATTGAGGTTTTATGCAAAGAATTAGCATTTTAGTGTAGCTAAGTTGGCTAGACTCTTGGTGTAGCTAAGATATTCCCATTATATATTTAACTAGTTATAATGCCCATGCACGCACGGGGTTTTAACAAAAAGGTTCACGTATTATATATTAGCTTAAGACCCGTGTAACCCCGGGTGTAGTTTAAAGAATTATTTTTTAAAGAATAACATGTCACTCTACTTAATGTTGGTATGTATTGCATTGCAATTTAGTCTTATTATATAATTTTTCGTAGTAATGATAGAGCATGTTGATTTTTGGATGCATATAATGATCTAAAAGTTTGTGATGGATATTTGTTTTTCTAACGTGTGTTTTAATGGCACATGATATAAAGAGTACTAAACGCTCATAAATTTTAGTGTTGGCCTATTAGATTGTGACACATAAGGCTGTGGGGTTTAATGTTGAATACTAGTAAGGTTGACCATGCAGATTGTGACACTGCACATACTGAGAATAAGGAATGATATTGCTATCACTGGTTATTTCAGTCTCTAAATGATTCACAACACTAGACTGTTCAGAAGACGGCATCGTATGCACACCATAATTTATCATATTGTTATCCATATTATCAGGATTGTGTACCTCATCGAGAACATCTGAACCATAATGAGACAAATTAGCCATGAGAGCAACTTTGGCAGTGTTGAGTTCATCACAATCAGAGTCATATGCATCTAAATCATCAGCTTGATAAGCGGCATTGTGGGTAATGACTGTCTGTGTGGCTTGACCTTCTGCAATTCCTGGGTCTGCCAAAAATGCTAGCTCTTTTTCATGTAGAATTTGACTATTTGCTTGAGCTTGTACCAATAACACTTTATCCTTAAACCAAGTATCATCCCATTTCCTTTTAGGTTTAGTGCACTGTTTGGACATGTGTCCTTCCCCTTTGCAGTTGTAACAAATAACAGTCCTTTGTTTCCCAGAATTGCTTCTACTTGCTCTTAGAGTGTAGGTCCTAGTAGTACCCATAGCAAAAGAGATTTGCCCCCTGTACTAGTTGTAAAGTCACTCTTCCATCATTAATGGTAGCTTGTTGCCTAGGGTTTGACGAATTCCTCAGCTGGTTGTTGGTAGTAGGATAGCGAGATGTGACGATAGCTGACATGAATGACTGACATCATATGGTTGATGGCATCAATGGATCGCCACCTGTCTTTTAACACCAGATAGTAGACCTAAGTCTAGTTGGGAAAATTTAGGTTTTGTTGTTGATGGTTAACTGTGGAAGCATATGTCCTTTGAGGGATGGATAGAATGGTGGAGAATAAACTTGTGGTGAACAGTTGACTAATAATCATTGGATGGATAAGATATTGAAAGAGTGTTTGCATGATTGATTGTTTGAGTATTGTTAAGACTGATAAAGTGATCCATACGAGTAGACCTGATATAGTAAAACTTGTGGTTGAAATTTGAGAGTCCTTTGTATGAGTTCTGATATTTTTTGAATATGGATACAGGGTCATTTGATGGTTGCAAACAGAAGCAACCGGATCTGAGTTGCGTTCATTATGCCATTAAACAACTTCATTTGGCATGAAAGTCATGTTGTCCCCAATAAGCATGAAGCTGATCAATTGTAGTTTTATGCAAATCCCAAGCCAGTTTGACATTGGTCACAAATTTGCTCCACTTAAGAGGAAGAGTATTCAAAAACTTGGTGTTCACTTGAAATTGTTCTAGTTTCACATTGTAGATGTTTATGTCATTGAGTAGACAGGTGAAAAAAATCAACAGTAGAAATCATGTAGTGTTTCCCCCTTCTTGTAAGCAAACTTATCGAATTCATCATATAGTTTACACTCTCTTTCCTGTTTCGTCAATAAAGTTCCTTGCATGAGAAGTTGAATTCTTTTCTAAAGTTCCTTTGCGATTCGATGATTGATAACTAGTGCATAGACCTCTGGTGATAATCCTTGGAGAATGATATTTGTTGCTTTGACATCACAATCAGCATGAATTGCATTCTGAAGACTACCAATTCAGCGTACTTTCTTGGCCCTAAGTCACAAGCCATTTTCCCAATAGTAGGCTAATGATGGGACTTTTTCAACGGATTCAAGGATCATTCGTCCATGTTGTCTTATTCATCAGGTAATAGTTCCATTCTGCTTTTTCTTAAGAATCGTACATACTTTTCCAACATAGTGGAAACGATTGTCAATACCGGAAAGAATTTCTTGTCAGCAAGGAGTCGTCATGGCGAGAAATTGTAAGTTTAAAAGATTACTTGTTTGATCGAATGGTGATTGAAAGAAATTGTCTTGTTGTGAGTTGTATTTTGTGTGTTTTATGTCTTGAAACTATACGAGATTTTATAATTCTTGATAAAACCGGGAAAACAAATAAATGTTTCACAGGATTTCACAAATCAAAAAAATAAATCGTATAATTTTCGATTAGCAAATTTGAGGTTTCAAAGAAAAATTACGAATTAGGTTGCCAAAGAAAACTGTAAATTCGGTTGCCAAAGTAAAACTGCCAATTCGGTTGAAACTTAGAACTGCGAGTTCAGTTAACAAAGGAAATGCTAATTCGGTTGAAACTGAAACTGCGAATTCAGTTAAGACTTGGAACCTACTAATTTGGTTGACTAGGAAATCGTTCGATTTCGGTTGATGAGAAGGGAAATCCGCGAATTCTATCAAGTCAATAGAAATTGCAAGTTCGTTGAATACGTGCATTGCGAGTTTGAGTTGATCTAGAAAGCTCTAATTGTCGGTGGTTGAACTTGAAGCTCTAATTTCGGTTGTACCTTGAGAGGCTGCGAATTCGTTAATTAGCTGAAAACCTGCCAATATTCGGTTAAAGAACTGAGAGAAGCTAATGTTATGGCAACTCTGGACACAACACAAAATCCAAAAACCAAAAAGAAGCTAACTTTTGATTGTTTTTTTTCCAAATTTTCTTGGTACAACTAAAGTATTACTAGCCTATAGGTAATCATAAAAATGCAAACTTTAATGGTTTTAGCCAAAAAATTTAGAAAATCAATGATTTGTACTTTGAAAGACTTTGTTTCGGAAAACCCAAGTTGTAACAATGAGATTTTCTCGATTCAAACTTAGACACCTATATCTAAAGAATACTAATCAAGATTACCTTTGTAAATGATCTTTTAGTGTTATATGTTAGCTTCAAAAACAAAGGAAAAAAACAAGAAGAGGCTACGGTTTGAAAGAAAGAAACGAACCAAAAGAAAACAAACACAAAAACTAAACAAATCACTCCAGGCTCTTGAATACCATTGAAGTACAATCAAATACAATATATGAAAAGGATAAAGAGAGGGGTTATTGAGAGAGAGTAGAGAGTGTTGGATGAATATTTAGAGAAGAATAGAACATAGAAAGGAACTTGGTATATGTGTGGTGAAATAATGACAACCAACCACCCTCTCCAAGTATGTAAAGTGTGTATTTATACCCTTTGGGGTGGACTATGGATGGCCTTCATGGCTTTCCATGCTTTTCTAATTGCCTTAATTAGGTCCAAATAATACTTAACAGCTAACTACGTTATCGATGGAATGACGAATAACTTTCCTAGGATTTCGTAGTCCTACCACTTTTTGTGTGCGAACTTGGGTTAAACTATAGATATGGATCAAAGTCATTACATAATGTTTAACTTATTCTATTTCTCGTTTAAGATATTAATAAAGATCACCAAATGTAAAAAGTATCATTTTGACTTACTTTGAACACGGTCATGCAAATATCTGATTAATTCAACGAGGGGCCAGTAGTATCTAACTCCAAAAAACATGTGGATGAACAAATCATATTTTGACTGCTCGTGTCATTTATGTGCTTCACATCACTTCTGAAGATAGCCTTTATAACTACCTTATTCAGGACAATGTTTAACTATATCAAGAAGATGATATTCACACATGCAAGACCTACTTGCATCTCAAGTCGAATTCTGAGTAATACAACCACTTACGAGAATCATCCAATGACGCTGATCCATAAATAATCATGTAGGTTGGGATAGTCCCCTATAATCATTACATAATGAAAAACATAGAGATTGGCGAGGAGACAACCCCTTATATACCCAGGACTATAATCAAACTCTCATATTTGTCTTAATAACAATACGCTGTATTTGTAATGTGACATTGGACAAGTTTAGAATTACAAGTCATCATGGATTAAACAATACAAAAGTAGAACACAATTAATATATGAATAAGATAATCACACATTAAATTAAATCATCAAATTAAAACTGTTTAACATCATTATCCAAATACTAAAAATAGAACAAATATATATGAGACTACTAGCTGAACGTAGTCCATTACTCCTAGCATGATTAACATGCTTGGTAAAAGGTATTGTTGATGTGTCTCGCGACTACTTGTTTTAAATTTATAACACGAATTACGAGACAAAGCTAAGAACACAAACGATCAAGTATGACCCTTTCGTAGGTGCTAGTTTGTTGTGGTAAAGCCTGCGTCGTTCTTCTAGGATTTGGGTAGATTTTTGTTTTATGAAGAATCTATGTAACAAAAGCACTAAGATGGTAGTAGAATGTTTGTCACTTTCCACACTACCCTATAACATATAACACGATCAAATAAGCAAACTTGCAATCAAATGATAAAAAACACTTGTTGGAACTATATACATATCAATGATGTTGGAGATATAGGTAGAATACTTAGCAATAGCAAACACTCAAAGTCTCATAATTCCAAAATAAATTTAATATCATGAAAATTGTAAATAACACGGTTAGAGATTAACGAACGCCTTTCACTATGATCGTTATTGAAGAAACAGATTCATTACAAGCCATTTTGTTAGAAAAGGATTTACCATTTGGTTATAAAGTCCTTTCGACCTAACCACTCGTGATTAAATCTTTATGAGTCATTTAACTTTTTATTCATGTTGTCACTCATAGAAAAGCCAAACCTATACCGCGCTAATATTATGAAACAACCACAACAAGAAAACCTTTCACTATAGATTCGGTTATAATTTACCAACAAGTTGTTAAGACACATATCAATTCAAGCAAACTCCTAAGCGAAATCATAATTCTATATTGCAAAGATCCAAACACTCCATATCAATATTTGCATCATTCCAAACAAGTAAAAGAAAACTACTCCATGATTATTTCAACAAAACTCAAAGTAACATCAATCATCTCAATCATAAACATTCTAAAAATATAAAAGTAAATTACCAAAGTATGATTACAATAGGTAATGGAAGGATTTAGAGCAATCCTTAAACCTCCAATCGACTATACGCTTCGTACCAACCGGAAAATGGTCTTCGACACCTTTCTTGATGTTCTTGAGCACTACTTCTGGAAATGGCAGAGGTTGTGTGGTCTTTTGGGAGATATATAATGGTGGGAATTCATCCTTAAGGGTGGAGGAGAAGTTGGGATGATGTTTAGAAAAGAGAATGATGATTTTATTATCAAAAACAATGGCCAAGGGTTCTATTTATACTAGTGTGAAGACCTTGGGTATTTAATGTTTTCTTGGAGCCAAAGGGTTGTACTAATGCAGGGAAATGAGTCTAGATCCTTCTTGATCGTTCATGGAGCTTCAAGATAAAAATGGTGTAGTAGACGTAGACGAGCCGCCTGGCTCATGTTCTCAGCCGGCCGGCTGGGGCTTCGTCCCCAGTGTACACGTTGACCGATTTCACGTTTGAGCTTCCCGTTTGAGTCGTGCATGTTCGTGGGTCTTTATACTTCAGTAATACTTCGTTTAGGCTCATTCTTGGGACTTAGAAGCTCAGGTGATTGGCTCTTGTACTCTTGAAATGCTTATGTTCTTTAGTCTTGATTCGGTCCTCTTCGTACATGCATAAATCTTTGTTTTTACTTGTTTTTTCGTTCTTTTTCCTTTTTTTCTTGTACTTGGCTACAAATAGACTTGGAAACGCACTTTGGTATAATTAAGTAACAAAAACATATATAAATAGCCAAATAACATATACAAAAAGTACGGATAATGCTACTAAAAACATTCTCAATTTGAGCGTTATCAAATTCCCTCACACTTGAACTTTGCTTGCCCTCAAGCAAATCTAAGAAAAGAAAATAAAAAGAAAATACCTAAATGACAAAATAAAGTAAAAAAAGAAATTTAATTTTTGAAAAATTCGACAATATTTTGGTTTTTTTTTTAAAATCAGAAATAAGCGGCAAAAGGCGCAAACACCCCCCACTCTAAGGTTTGCTTTTCCGCAAGCAAATTTAAAATTAAAGATAACAAAATCCACATGGTGCACAAAATAATTAGAAAATGCGATGCAAATCTACCAAGTACAAGTACTAGATAAGATTCATCGTTTTAAGCTTTTGGTGAAAAACCGAGATGTTTGACAATACCTAAAGGTTTTCTTGCTTGATTAACATTTCTAAACACCTCACAGAAAAAGAAACGAAGTATGAATTTACCTCAACACTCCATTTAATTAATTATAGTGGGTATATAAGAGAATCACACTCATAGCTCAAGCTGTGACTAAATTTATCTTTACCATAGGCCTTTGTGACCAAGAGAACAAAACTCCACCGACGTGTTGTAAGCACCAAGTGTACACATCTAAAGAGAACTTTTATTACGTTTATCAGTTAGGATTTGGTTAAGTAAAGGGTATGGAATAAGGCAGAAATATTTTAGGAGTAAGTTATCACGAACATATAAGTCAAAAGTTTAATACCCAATGTTGCTAGTTACCAACAAACCATAATCCTGTAAATGATTATAGTTATAAACTTTCTCAACACATATCGATCACCCTATTTAATATTGATATGTATATATATATCTAATATATTATATATAAATATAGATATATATCCCATCTTAGCACATTGTCCAATCGATAACTCAAATACTTCGTCTTTCCTTCATTCTCATATATTATAGCACATTCGCTATAATTGTCATCACATATATTTTTTTTCTCTTTTTTTTGATGACTTATTTTTTCTCTTTTTCAACCTCCCTTTTCACTTTTTTTCATACATAAAACTCCCGAAACTTCTCATAAAACATATCACCACAAAAATACAAACATAAAGCGGTGAACAACTTTTCATCTTGTCGGAATGGCACACACAAATAGCAAAGATAAAAAACAATCCAACATAACTAGCAACCAACCATTTAGACTTTCACTATGGGTTAGGCTAAGGTTTAAGGTTAAATATTTTTTTTTGCTTTTTTAGTGGATGTTGCAAAACGAATGGGATGGCTCGACATGTGTTCTAAGGGTATCTAGCACTAAAAGTAAGTGCTAACAAAAGGGTTAAGATGGGTAGTTAGCTAATCAGTGTAACTAGCTAAAAATAGATATGAAAACGGAAAAGGCTATTTGGGTTAAATCCTAAGGTGCCTCTTTATCACACATATATACTTATATCATACGAATGTGATCTCACTTCGATCTGGTAATGATTTACAAGTATAAGTTCTAGAATAAATAAAATCTCCGGCACACTCATAGCAAAAACACACACAAGCAGTGATAAGATTTTATGCTATATATGAAACAGGCTCAAATCCTCACAATTTAGTAGAAAGAGCTATAAATGTGCTAGCAAATGTTATCAATCCTAGAATGAATTGCAATATTAACCGGGACACATCTTGAATTTTTCAAAATTACCGTATTTTCACCAGTGGATTAATCTAGTTATTCTAATATATTAACCTAAAAGCATGAAAACAACTAGATTATAATGGCAAACAAGTACACCCAAAAATTTAAATTAGCCCAAAAATATGAAACTTTTAAAATCAGTCTCGTTTTCCCTATTAACTCCCCCCTCACACTAAAGTTTAAGCATTGTTCCCTCAACTACAAAAGAATAAAAAGTGATTAAAAATAGAGAAATAAGAGTAAGAGAAAACCAGACATCCAGGCCTGAGAAGTCACGATCGATCTCCATATTATAAATGCTACGCAAATGCTTGCATAAGCGTGTGAGATCAATTGACATTACCTCCAAGCATCCTCCCCCATTACCTGCTGCAATTATTCAAAAAACAAACAAAATGAAAGCTACACCACGAGCACGGAACACCCCCACACTTAAGATTTTTCAAGTTTGAAAAACAACTTTCTTATTCAAAATAGAAATTAAAACACACAAATAATTAAAAGCTCGGGTTGCCTCCCAAGAAGCACTTAATTTATTTCTAAGTTATTAGCTAGACTCTTCCCCAGGGTTTTAGGATTCTTTGATGATACGATTCAAGTGGGGAATTTGAGTAGGGTGCCATAGATAGTGATAATCATTTTCATTATGAGGAACCATTTTTTCATTCAGCTTCCATTCTTTGTTGGGTTCCTTTGGCATACCCTTGTGATCATTCTTGATCTTTGGCATCCTACCAATTCCAACGCCATCAATTGATTTTAACTCCTTGTCACCAACATGATTCGGCAATATATCGTCTGCAAACGTCTTCGCATTCGTGTATGGGATATGCACGGTGCAATCCTTGAAAAAAGGTGATACGGTTGGAGAGTTAGAATGAATTAGGTTCAGGTTTGGCATGGTCGGAATAGGCTCGATCTCATACTCCTCGATAAATTTGACATCACCCTTACCATTCTCATTTCAGATTGAGGGTAGTTTGTAGACAAATTCATGTCTCGGTTTGGTATTTGTGGTACGAGGAAGGGAATCGAAATGTTTGATTTTCTTAAGATATGCAAACTGCCTCTATAAGTTCTTGATAATCGCTTGGCGGTTCCTTAATCCTTGATTGATTTTTCACTCCAATTCAACCACCTGGTTCTTTATACGTTCATTCGCTTCCATTTGCCTAGCCATCCATTCTTTCATCATCTCCTCCGTTGAGGTTTTGGGTGATTCGAAATATCATGATGGATGTGGCATTTTATTCTGTGGCTCATATCAATGATAGTTACGGTTTGGGTTATGGTTTGGGTATAGCACCCCCATTTTTGACATATAGCAGCGGAAGCTAATCTGGGGTATTATTTCATAGTACAACAGTCATAAACATAGAAAACGACTCAAAAGCGCGACGTTTTTAAAAGATAAGTTATCATTCATGATTTCATCAGAGTTTTTACAAACAGAGGTCCCAAAAATCTACATGAAAACATAAAGTTTGAATTGGTAAATATTTTAGCATCTTCTAGTCTATGCCTCTCTGTGCCATAAGTTGCTCAAATACCTGAGATAAACATGCTAAAAAGGTCAACACAAAGGTTGAGTGAAACTCATAGGTTTATGGTAAACAGTTTGAATACAATGGTTGAGTGAAATTCATAGGTTTATGATAAACAGTTTGAATATAAGTCATCAAAATCAGTGGGCTATGATGTTATACCCATAATAGTAATAATTGCATGCATGTATAATTATTATAAGAAAACAGTATTATTGCCCTAAGCTCATGACACCGAAGCCTTGAGATAATTAGTAATCACAAGTAGTTACCCCAACGGGTGCCTTTGCCAAACACCCGCATAGTTATTCAAATGAAGTGCGTTTGGTTACCAAAAGTATAGGTACACCAACGGGGGAGTTCAGTCCCAAATAGATCTATTCATAGCATTCGTGCTTACTCCGAAGAGTAATTAACGGTTCATGATAGTGGGGACTTAATGGCAAAAGTAAGGACTTAGGCAATAATGCATCAGGATAGCATACAGTTGGAAAAATACTTGTATTCATGGTTTATAACATGTATCCCCCTCGCGGGGTTGTGAAACACTTAAAAGATTGAAATGCGAGGCTATGAACTCACCTTAATAGGGAAATCTGATTAATGGCAAAAGTATATCAATTAAATGCGTCCGTAAGGTAGTACGATGTTATCTACCCGGGCGGGAAAGTTTAGTATCAAATGAAATGTAAACAGCCTCGTCACGCAACCTGGGGTAATATGTCAAGTCTTAGTTTGATTGTTTATATTTCAAGATTTCATAAAGTTTTAATGTAATATAATATTGATTTAATAATTGTGGGAATATTGCATCACTGTTCGGGCTATCATAATTCAAAGGCCATGTAGTATTGTTTGAGGAGCCAGGGCACTTTAAATCGTAAACCCAGAAAACTCGTCAAAAGAAATACCCAAATGGAACCCCTCACATGAAATTCCCTAGTAACATGATATGTTATAGTTTTAAGTTTCTTCAAAAGCTAGTCGATGATAAATTACGTTAAATATATAACGTAATTGTTTTATAATGCGTCGATCGATGATTAATAACGATAAATGTGTCAGGTTTTAATAAAATCGAGTTTTATAATATTAATATATATTTTTATAATTTATATAAAAATATTATATTTTATATTTTTAAGAATACAAAAATGGCAATATATACCCTTGATTTATAAACTTTTACAAGTTTTGTCCTTTATATAATAAGTATATATATATTAAACCTTTAACTTTAGAACTTGGCAAAACAACCCCTTGTAGTTATAACTTTTAGGAAAATGACATTTTCAACCCCTCTAGTTATAAATTTCAAAAAGTTACGATATATACCCATATGCATGAAAACATTTACAAATCAAGTCCAAAATTCATAATTTTGATATTTTTGAAATCCAAAAGAGTTTTGCAGGTCATGGCTTATTAAAATAAGCTAAAATAAGATGTTCTAACATAACAAAAGTTTAAAAAAGGATTCGTTAGCTAAAAAATAAAACGGGTCGTTTTTAGGGTTTTAAACAAAAACGCATGGGTTTGTGATTCAATGGATCAAACAAGAGTTTATATATAATCTAACAAGGCTAATAAAATTTCTAAAACATATTATGAGCTTATGGAATAAGGTTTTGAGCTTACTTTAGCTAAAATGGGTCGAAATGGGTTGTTTGAGTTCGTACGCCTAGAAACGACTTTAAGGTTTCTTTTTCTTAATTCTTGGCTTCAATTCTGATCTTAGGGACTTCTCTTGATCCTCCTTGGTCTAATTTAGAACTCCATTTGTGTTTGTGATGAAGATTTGAGGTGTGTTTGAAAGGGTTGCTTGGATTCGGCTTATATAGGGTTCAAAAACCCCTTGGTGCCCAAGAATACTTAGAGTAGGGATCAAGGGCTGTAGAGTGATGACTAAGGAAGAGTATAGGGTGAGTAGGAAGAGCTAGAACTAGCTATGATGAGGTGTGGGGTGGTGGTGTAGCCGCGACATACAAGAAGGGACAAGGAGGTGACAAAACAAACTTGGTGGCCAAGGGAGGTGATGGAGGTGCTTGTAAGGTGCTTGGGTGGCTGCTTGGTGACATGGTGGTGAGGTCATAGAGGTGTTAGGGAGCTAGCTTAGCTTAAAAATGGGTTTAAAAAGAAATAAAGGGGTGTCGGGTTTGGTTTTGATTTCGGTTTAGGATTTTTGGTTTAAAATTCGAGTTAGGGTTAGGGTTTAGGATAGATTAGGGTTTAGGATTAAGGTTTTGGTTTATGTTTTATGGTTAGGGTTAGTTTTAAGGTTTTAGGGTTTAGTTTTAGGTTTAAAATGTAATTAAGGTTTTAGGGTTACGTTAGGGTTTAGGTTTGAGATGTGGGATTTGGGTATTAAATGTGTGCATTAAGGACTTGTAAGTTATGTTTAAGTGGTGGTAAGAAACTAAAGAAAATGTTTGGTAAAAAGAGCTTATTTGAAATCACGCTTAATGTTAGTACATAGATCTCAAACGTGGTTGTACCATGGTTTTGGAGGGAAGCATGATTCAAATATTATGCTATGATACTTATACATATGCCTTGAATACTTGTACATTCATTTTATATGTATACATTACATATAATTAGGGTTTTGATATAAACGTTTAACGAATACGGTCTGTTTTGATATAACGTTGCAAATGGTATGTTAAATGGATAATGTACTTGGTAAAAATTTTATTAGAACATTAACGTGACATATTAGGATGTTTACATGATATAAACATAGATATAGATGGCATTGGTAGAGGTTGCGTGAGCTCGTTTACTTTAAAGATGCAAGTTACGTTGCATAATGAGATAAAGCAAAAATTTCCCTGTAAAAGGGTAGTATATATATAATAGATGGATATTACAGTGCATCTAATTTAATAGATGGATAATTACATTGAATAGATGGATATTACATTGATGAAAATACTGAGTTGTTATAGTCCCCCAACCTTAAAGAAATCTCGTCCTCGAGATTTTGTTGGACTTTGAAGTGATGTTGGAAAATAGATGTGGATACTTAACACGAATTTCATCCTCTTATAGAGTTTCATCTCACTTTGACTATAGGAATACAACTTTGTCTTAGTTGCTTGACTTCTCGATCCATAATCTCTACTGGTTCTTCCATAAAGTTGAGTTTATCATCAAGCCGAAGCTCTTTCATCGGAATGACATGAGATTCGTCAAATAAGCATTTCTTTAAATTAGAAACATGGAAGGTATTATGGACATTTCTGAGTTCTTCAGGAAGCTCAAGTTTATATGCCACTGGGCTGACCCTTTTAAGGATCTTAAATGGTCTAATATACTAAGGATTAAGCTTTCCTCGTTTTCCAAATCGGATGACACCTTTACGAGGTGACACTTTTAACATAACACGATCTCCAACTTGGAATTCTAAAGGCTTTTGTCTTACATTGGTATAACTCCTTTGCCAATCTCTTTCAGCTTGCAAGAGTTTTCGAATTTTCACTATATTTTTAGTTGTTTCATGGATTATTTCTGGTCCCGTAAGTTAAACATCTCCAACTTCGGCCCAGCAGACAGGTGATCTGTACTTTCGACCATAAAGTACCTCAACTGGTGCTGCCTTAATACTGGCATGGTAACTGTTATTGTAAGAAAATTCTACCAATGGTAAGTGTCTTTCCCATCCTTTTCCAAAATCTATAACACAAGCTCAAAGCATATCTTCAAGTGTTTGGATGGTTCTTTCACTTTGTCCATCGGTCTCGGGATGATATGTCATACTCATGTCTAATTGAGTACCCAAAGCACTCTGCATTGATTGTCAGAATCTGGATGTGAAACGACTATCATGATCTGAGATGATGGATATCGGCACTCTATGCCGTGAAACTATTTCCTTTATATATAACCTTGTAAGGGTTTCCATACTATCAGTCTCTTTGATGGGGATGAAATGTGTTGATTTGGTAAGGCAGTCTACAATGACCCAAATTGCGTCATGTCCGCTTGATGTCTTGGGTAGTTTTGTAACGAAGTCCATCGTTATTTTTTCCCATTTCCATGTAGGAATCTCAGGTTATATCAGTAAGCCGGATGGCTTCTGACATTCTGCTTTAACTCTAGAACATGTTAAACACTTGACAACATATTCAGCGATGATTACTTTCATGTTAGGCCACCAATAGAGTTTCTTTAGATCCTGATACATCTTGTCAGAACTTGGGTGAATGAAATACTTTGATTTATAGGACTCGTGCATGATTAAGTATCTCAGATTACCAAAGAGTGGTAACCAACTTTGATTCTTTATACAACGAGTTCCATCAGGACGTACTTCAAATGCTTTGTCCATTCCTCGTAGGTTCTCAGCTTTGATGTTTTCTTCTTTGATTGCCTTAGTTTGGGCTTCGAGGATTTCTGATGGTAAATTTAGGAGAAGGGTCATGACTAATGCTCTAACTCGGAGTGGTTTGATTCGTTCTTTCTGGCTTAAGGCATCTGCTACAACGTTTGCCTTTCCAGGATGGTAACGAATCTCATAATCGTAATCTGTGAGCAATTCTAGCTAACGACGTTGTCTCATATTTAATTCCTTCTGATCAAGGATATGTTGAAGACTTTTATGATCAGTGAACACAGTAAACTTTGTGCCATACAAATAGTGTCTCCAAATTTTAAGAGCGAACACTACTGCTCCTAATTCAAGATCATGAGTGGTATAGTTTTCTTCATGAGGTTTGAGTTGTCGGGATGCATATGCAATGACCTTTTCCCATTGCATTAATACAGCTCCCAATCCTTGAAGTGATGCCTCACTGTAAACAACAAAATCATCGTTTCCTTCTGGTAATGCTAAAATTAGAGCTTCACAAAGCTTCTGTTTTAGTAGTTGAAAAGCTGTCTCTTGCTTTTCTCCCCAGATATACTTCTTGTTTTTCTGGGTTAATTCAGTCAAAGACTTTGCAATTTTTGAAAAATCTTTGATAAATCTTCGATAGTAGCTGGTGAGTCCTAAGAATTGACACATTTCTATCGGTGTAGTAGGAATGCCCAATTCTTAACTGCTTCAATCTTGGCGGGGTCAACATGAAGTCCTTGATTATCAATTACGTGCCCAAGAAATTGCACAACACTGATCCAGAAATCACATTTGGAGAACTTGGCATATAGTTTCTCCTTTTTGACTAATTCTAAGATTATTCTTAGGTGATTTTCATGCTCTTCTTTATTACGAGAGTAGACAAGAATATCATCGATGAATACTATCACAAATTTATCCAAGTATGGTTTACACACACGGTTCATGAGATCCATGAATACAAGAGGTGTGTTAGTTAAACCAAATGGCATCACTTGAAATTCATAATGTCCGTACCTCGTTCTAAAAGCAATCTTGGTAATATCTTCATCTCTGACTCTCAGCTGATGATAGCCTGATCTTAAGTTGATTTTCAAGTAAACACTCGAACCTTGAAGTTGGTCAAATAATTCATCGATCCTGGGTAATGGGTAATGATTCTTTATGGTAAGTTTATTCAACTCCCAATAATCGATACACATCCTGAAAGATCCGTCTTTCTTTTTAACAAATAAGACAGGAGCTCCCCAAGGCGAAGTGCTTGGTCGGATAAAACCTATGTCTGCCAACTCTTGTAGTTGTTTGATAGTTCCTGCATTTCTGAAGGAGCTAATCTGTAAGGTGCATGGGCTACTGGTGATGCTCCTGGAATTAAGTCGATTTAGAATTCTATTTGGCGAACTGGAGGAAGGCCAGGTAGATCTTCAAGAAAAACTTCCAAAAATTCTCTGACTATTGGTATGTCTTTGAGTCGTTTTTCGTCTGACTTCTTCTCCATTACTTGGGCTACGAAAACTTGACATCCCCTAGATATATACCTTTCATTTTTTATACATGATATAAGGTTTAGTCGGGTTTTACTTCGATCACCTTGGATGATCAAAGTTTCACCGTCGATTAGGATGTGGACGAATTTTTCGTCACAAATAATTCTAGCATGATACTTGGATAACCGATCCATACCAATGACAACGTCGAAACTATTGAGTTTAATCGACATAAGGTCGATTTTGAAAGGTTGGTTTAACAAAATCAGGATGCAACCCTGGATAACGGTATTAGTACCTACTAGGTTTCCATTGGCCATTTCAATGTCATAAGTGGTATCTAATGTAATTGGCTGGATATTAAGCATAGAAGCAAGAGAAGAGAAGAGATATTAGATACAAGATTTGATCTTGTCCTTGAATCGAATCATACTATAGCTAGTGTTGGTTTAGAAGAGACGTACTGTGACTCTTCAGGATCTCGTGTGAGCGTTCTTGTCCTTAGCAAGTAAGCTCTTCCGTGGGCATTGATATCCAATTCCTTCCGTTGCCTTTTCTTTAATATGTTTTTTCTGTTTTGTGTGCCTTTGCCTTTGAGCACTGACTTTTGTAATGCCCTTTTTCTCCACATGCATGACAAGTTACTGACATTGGTTGCAGATTGCTTCTAGTGGCTGGTCCTTTGTTTATGTATTTAACACCCCCAAATTTCACGCAGCGGAATATACAACATTGGGTGTTAATTCATAGTACAATTGCACAAGGATATGGAAAACGACTCGAAAAGAGGCGTTTAAAAACATTGTTCTATTTAAAGAAGTTTTAGAGTAATTAAACATACGTCCCACAATATCGTTACCAGATTCATAACATAAGTTTTCCAAATCATGGATCATTAGTTTTATAAAATAGAACAAAATACAAGTTCTTAAAAAATTTTAGCGCAGACTCCTCGTACATAGCGTCCATCACCCTTGGTTACCTGAGATAAAACATGCTTAAAAAGTCAACAATAATGTTGAGTGAATCCATAGAGTTTGTAAGAGATAAAAGAGAACACAAGTTTTGTTCATCGTGTGACTTGTTGTACGGACAAGCCATTAATCAAGTTTCTATTGCAATAAGCTCATGACACCGAAGCCTTGACGTTAACACATATCTTGTATGTAATTCATGTTGCCCCATAACTAGGTATTATTGCCTTATACCTAACTTCTAAATACAAATTGTCCGTTGACTGGGTGCTCGAAAGGATTCGATTCATACCCCCGGACAGGGCTGTCAAACCCAATAGATCTATTTACTTGTACTAGCGCTTACCCATTATAGGCAATTAACAGTTCATGATGTGGGGTCTTTTGGCAATAGCTACTCATGCAATTAATCTCATATTCGGGTCCAGCATACCATAAAGTTTCTTGTGTTCAGTTTATAAAACAAGCATGTATCTCCCTCGCGGGGTTTATAAATACAGTTTAAAAGTTGAAAGGCGAGGCTATGAACTCACCAATATCAAACAATATAAGAGCTGAAGAAGACAAATACTCCTAAGAGCGACCTAGAATAAAAGGCGCGACTTAGAAAAATAAACTAATACTCACGCGAAAGAAAATGAACCAAACGATGACTTTTGTAAAAGTTTTAATTATGTCTGAACTAGCATGGCATTGCATTCCCATTTTAGTGACCAAATTTTACTTAAATAATGTGTCCTAATCTGTATTAATATGTCATTCATACCATGTTTCTCTTTTACTCTTTACCCGGCAACTCACACAAAATTACCCATTTTGGTTTTACGTCTAGTAACTTTTATTTATGAAATTCTGAAATCTTCCAACTTTGTCGGATCATAAATCAAAATCTGTAATTCATATGAGCATGAGGTTTTCACCTCCAGAAATAATTTTGAGTCTAGTTTCCAAAAATATAAGTCTCATAATTTACAAAGTTTTGTAACTATGTGAAAAGAACATTTTACCCTTGGTTGTCCAAAACAGAAAGTTAGAAAAACAATTACCCTTTACTAAAATGGCCATAAATCCCAAACCATGATAGCAATGAAGGTGAGGTCAAAGGCTATGGTTTCCTTATGATGTCTACTACTGACCCAATCTTTAAGATCTATTATTTTATGGCAAAAATTTGGAGTTTAACTCGTATTCTAATCATATGTCTAGATTTGACCTATTTTCTTGTTTTGGCCATAACTCTCTCATCCCAAGGAGTTGGTTGAGCATCCAACTATCCTATGATGCTAAGACATGTATCTTTCCAGTCATGTAATTTAATCATAGTCTCCAGGCCAAATATTTTTAGATAATCACACGTTTTGCTACTGTTTTCAAAACAGTCCCAATATTTCAACTTAAAACCTTTTTAAACATCATTTTACTTCATCTAAGACCTAACCCAATGCCATAACTAAATGAAAACACTATACTAATTATTAGACCACATTAGTAAAAAATCACAAAACACTATTATTCCAGAACCCAACATCCATTTGAATGATTCAATAACGAAATAAAGAATAATAATGTGAAAGAGAGTTTTACTTAGAAGATGTTAGGCTAGAGAATCAAAATAAACACAAACACCCTTTTTGCTAGGGCTAGTTCGAACCAAAGCAACCCTCAAAACCAATGATTAAACACTTCCTTATCCCTAAAATATCACCAAGAATTTCCCCAATAAAACCCCAATCGAATAGCTTCAAGAATCACCAAGAAACAAGCCCTAAACTTCTTCAAATCTTCATGGATCCTTACCAAACATTGCAAGATGCTTTAGGATGATCTTATAATGATAAAAAAGGAGTAGGAAAATTTTGTGAGAGTGGTGATGGTGGTGGTATGGTGTACGGCAGCAGCAAAGAGAAGGGAGGGAGGAGAGGTTTTTGAAGTTGGATGATTTATTTTTGCATGTATGGAAAAATGGAGTAGTATGATTATGTTTTATGGAGAAGTGTATTGTGTTTGTGTGTGGTATTAGCCAACCGGCCATAGGGCCTTGGAGAGGCAATTAGTATTTTTTTTTTGATTTTTATTGTGTGTAGTATTAATTAAAAGTGTGGTGAAGTATTTGTTAAATAAAAGTAAAGTTTTTAAGGTAAAACGCGAGGTTTAGGCTTAAAACGCGAGATAAACGGGAAAATGCCAAGATAAAATTCATACTCATTGGGGGTAATCTAGGGGAATAATAAACCACTTAGGACATGAGGATGGAATAATATCCTAAGCATGACTCACTCAAAGCTAGGGACGAGAATTTTTACTAAATTAGGTAAAAAGCAATACAAAATTTTTTACTAAAAAATGAAAATAGAAATAAAGCTCGGAGTAAATAGTGACCTTAAATACGGAATGTTACATCCTCCCCTCCTTAAGGGAGCGCCGTCCCGGTGCTCGATTTGCCTTATCCGTTCTTTGACCGCTTGAAAAGGTGAGGATACTTGCTCTTCATTTGATCCTCACGTTCCCATGTAAATTCTGGTCCTCGACGCGAGTTCCAACGGACCTTGACTATTGGTATACGGCTTTGCTTCAGTCGCTTCACCTCACGATCCATTATTTCCACTGGTTCCTCAATAAAATGCAACTTGTCATCAAGTTGAATCTCATCAAGCGGGATGACAAGGCTCTCATCTGACAAACACTTCTTCAAATTCGAGACATGGAAGGTGTTGTGAATTCCTTGAAGTTCTCTTGGCAACTCCAACTTATATGCTACTGGACCAACTCTTTCTAAGACTTTGAATGGCCCAATATATCGTGGGCTCAACTTCCCACGCTTCCCAAAACGAATCACGCCCTTCCAAGGCGATACCTTGAGCATAACCTTATCTCCCACGTTAAATTCCAATGGTCTACGTCTCACGTCGGCGTAGCTTTTCTGACGGCTACGAGCAGTCAACAACCGATTTTTAATCTGCACTATCTTCTCAGTTGTCTCCCGTATCATTTCTAGACCTGTGAGTTGGCTATCTCCAACCTCACTCTAACAAACAGGTGACCTACATTTCCGCCCATAAAGTGCTTCAAACGGAGCGGCCTTAATACTCGCGTGATAACTATTGTTATATGAGAATTCGACTAATGGCAAATGTCGATCCCAACTGCCTCCAAAATCAATCACCCAAGCTCGCAACATATCTTCCAACGTCTGTATTGTTCTCTCGCTTTGGCCATCCGTCTGCGGGTGGTATGCAGTGCTCATGTCGAGTTGTGTTCCTAAGGCTCCTTGAAGTGACCGCCAAAATCTTGATGCAAACTTGCTGTCCTCGTCTGATATGATTGATATTGGCACTCCATGCCTACAGATAATTTCTTTCAGGTATAGCTGAGTGAGTTTCTCCATACTGTCTGTTGTCTTTACTGGTAGGAAGTGTGTCGATTTGGTCAATCGATCAACAATGACCCAGATTGAGTCGTACCCACTCGGAGTTCTTGGGAGTCCAACAATAAAATCCATGGTTATTCGCTTCTATTTCTAGACCAGAATTTTTGGTTGTTGGAGTAACTCAGATGGCTTTTGATGTTCAGCCTTAACCTTAGCACAAGTCAGGCACTTGCTAACATAGGTGGCGATATCAGCCTTCATGTTTGGCCACCAGTAAAGCTGCTTTAAGTCTTGATACATTTTGTCGGATCCTGGATGGATGGAGTATTTGGATTTATGGGATTCGTGCATAATTAAATCCCTTAATCCTCCATATAAGGGCAGCCAGACACGCTTATCAAAATACCTTGTTCCGTCGGAACGAATTTCGAACATCGGCTTGATTAATCTTCCCAAATTTTCTGCCTTCACATTCTTCTTTTTCATTGCTTCCGATTGAGCGTTACGGATTTGCTCAGGTAGATTTGGGTGAACTGTCATTACCAATGCTCTAACCCTTATCGGTTCCTTTTCCTTTCGGCTCAAAGCATCAGCCACCACGTTTGCCTTGCCGGGATGATAACGGATCTCGCAATCATAATCACTCAGGAGTTCGATCCACCGGCGCTGCCTCATATTAAGTTCCTTCTGATCAAGGATGTATTAAAGGCTCTTATGATCCGTATAAACTACACACTTCGTCCCATACAGATAATGTCTCCACAACCTAAGTGCAAAAACCACGGCCCCCAGTTCTAAGTCATGGGTCGTGTAGTTCTCCTCGTGAGTTCTCAATTGCCGGGAGGCATAAGCTATAACCTTTTCTCTTTGCATCAAAACAGCTCCAAAACCCTTAAGCGATGCATCGCAATACACAACAAAGTCTTCTGATCCTTCGGGCAATGCCAATATAGGTGCACAACACAGTTTCTGCTTAAGCAATTGGAACGCTTCCTCTTCGTCCTTGCCCCATTCATACTTCTTATTCTTCTGGGTTAGCTTGGTAAGAGGTTTGGAAATTAAAGAGAAACCTTCGATGAATCTCCGGTAATAACCGGCCAAACCCAGAAATTGCCTCACTTCAGTTGGTGTTGTCGGCGTAGCCCAGTTCTTGATTGCTTCAATCTTTGCAGGATCAACGTGAACGCCTTTACTATCGATCACATGACCGAGAAATTGTACAGATTCGAGCCAGAAATCACACTTCGAGAATTTTGCATATAGTTGCTCCTTTTTTAGTAGTTCCAGAATGGTCTTCAGGTGTTCCTCATGTTCTTCCTTGCCCTTAGAGTAAATAAGTATATCATCAATAAACACGATCACGAACTTGTCGAGGTACGGCTTGCACACCCGATTCATTAGGTCCATGAACACCGCAGGCGCGTTGGTTAAGCCGAACGGCATCACTTGGAATTCATAATGACCGTATCTAGTTCTGAAGGCAGTAATGGGGATGTCTTCCTCCCTAATACGGAGTTGATGGTAACCCGTTCTTAAATCAATCTTCGAATACACACTCGAACCTTGGAGTTGGTCGAATAGATCGTCAATCCTTGGGAGTGGATAACGATTTTTGACCGTCAATTTGTTCAGCTCACGATAGTCGATGCACATCCGGAAAGTTCCGTCCTTTTTCTTTACGAATAGCACCGGCGCTCCCCAGGGCGACGAGCTCGGGCGAATAAATCCTTTTTCTAATAACTCTTGTAATTGGTCCGCCAATTCCTTCATCTCGGATGGTGCCAATCGGTACGGGGCGCGCGCGACAGGTGCAGCACCCGGTACAAGTTCAATTTTAAATTCCACTTGCCGAGGTGGTGGGAGTCCCGGTAAGTCGTCAGGAAACACCTCGGGGAAATCTTGAATCACCGGCACATCTTCCAAACGTTTCTCCTTTGGTTCTTTCTTGGTTACATGCGCCACAAACAATTGATGTCCTCTTTCGATGTATTTTTTGGCCTTAATGCAGGATATCACCTTCAATCGGGATGTACCCCGATCGCCCTCAACTACCAACGTCTTGTTCTTAAAGGGTATATGCACTACCTTCTTGCCACATACGATAACGGCGTCTTGTTCAACTAACCAATCCATCCCAATAACCACGTCAAAAGTTCCCAGCTCAATGGGCATAAGGTCAATTTTAAATAAATGGTTCAATAAATTCAGGGTACATCCTCTTAGGACAGTATTAGTACTAGCGACCCTTCCATCGGCCAATTCCACCTCATAACTAGTATCTAGTCTAATCGGATTAATGTCAATCAAGTGACTAAAACTAGTGTTCACGAAACTTTTGTCAGATCCTGAGTCAAATAACACAGTAGCATAACGATTGTTACATTAGGTCCTTGCTGCTTCTCCGTATCTTTAATCACGTAAGTACGACCTCGAGCTTCCTCACCTTGTGGATCCTTTCTCTTCGGGCAATAGTTCCTTGTGTGCCCCTTTTCTCCACAATCATAATACGTCACGGTTGGCCGCGCATTAGCACCCGTAGCTATAGCTTTGCCCTTGCAATCTCGTGCCATGTGGCCCGCCTTTCCACAGTTGTTACATACTACCTTACAATAACCAAAGTGATGCTTTATACAACGATTAGAGAGCGGTTTATTTCCAGCATACCCACCTTGCTCAGCAGGGGCAGCGGTCATTGCCCGCGCATTCCCTTGCCTCTGATTGTTTTGCTGGTTATGGCGGGTGTTGTCCCTATTGTTGTTTCTGTTATTAACATTGTTACCACCCTGTGAACTTTCCCATTTTCTTTTATTGCCCTTGGCAATCCTTTCTATTCGAGCCTGAGCCTTTTGCTTCATCAATGCGTGTGCCATGCGCACAGCTTCATTCAGGCTTGTGGATTTAGATCCAATAACTGTTCCCTTGATGTCCATGGAAGACCGTAGGGTTACACTTCATAAATCCAGCAAAGGTACACTCTCGAACAGCTGGTGCCCCACCTTGGCCCCCAGCTTTGTTAGCATTGCTTCCTTGTCCCCCTGTGTTTACTTGTCTTGCTCGCTCTGCCTCCACAGCAACATTGACCCTCTGAGTGATAAGTCGCTCAATCGCAGCTTGGCTCATTGCTCTTGGTGGCATGATTCTATCACAACACAAAGAAAGTCTCAATAAGTATTCATATAATGACATAATCACATCATATACAAACAAACCAACAATAACAAAAATCACAACAACGTCCAGTAGTAAATCAAAGATAGCCATTTTCATCATTCATCACCAAGAGAGTTAATACATAGTTGCATTGTTTCACAAAATGATATAAATCGTCACAACCAATGGCATCAATTCTACTAACTGAAGATTCAGTTTAGTGATTACAGAATAAAAGATACTACGAATGAAACTAAACTACTAAGAGTCACGAGGTGGAGATCCTTGTGGCTCAGATGGTGAAGTCTCCTCACGAGCAGCTGGATCATCGTTATCAGTAGTAGGAGCAGTGGCGGCATCACGTGCGGCAACATACGGATCCATGGGATCATTATGAATAACATGAACCCTTAGAGCACTAGGTAGAACATATGGTGCCTCTTGATAATGTAGATGTGGTGGTAGATGTTCCTGAACCTCAATAGACCAACCTCTCAAATTGTGGTAATGCCATGTCGCACGATCAAGCTCCCTCCAAGCGGCTCTAGTACGGTTCTCACTGCAATCCAACATCATCCTCAGTCGGTTGTTCTCTGCACGCACGTCATCATTCTCAATCTATCGAACCCTGCAATGAAGTGCATCCAAATCACTCATAATGTGACTCGGAGTGAGATCCTCAGGGTCATGACCGGCAGCGGCCATAGATGATGATGATCCTATCCAAACCTGAGTGTTGGTGAAGAGTCTAGTAAGGGGTGCCAGTCTGCCAGTGCCAACGGTAGCAGCCTCGGCCTCAGGCTCATGATCAACAGGAATAGGAGGTGGTGGTATAGGTGCAACCTCAGCCTCGGCCTCAGCCTCAGCCTCCTCAAACTCAATCTCAGACTCGGAGTCAGATGCAGGTGGCGGAGGGTTAAGCGGGTCCGCCCCCTGATAAGGAAGCATCCACTCTGGGCCATCCCATTCTTCATCGGCATCCACATCTATCTCCTCCTCTTCTTCTTCTATTTCTGGATCTTCCTCCTCTTCCATTTCTGGGTCTTCCTCATCTTCAATCCAACCGTTCATATTGTTTGGTGCAGGCTCTGTAGCTAGTGCGAACTCGTTATGGTTAGGGGGTAGGTTTGCCATGATGATCTGCCATTTTCCCAAAAATAAATAGAATTTACTATATGAATAATAATTTATATGAACATGCGGATGCATGGCGATGCTTCAAAAATGCATATGATGATCGATAAATAATATGAATATGCACAATAATATTTGTTACATATAAAAATTACATTTTATAATTTTAAATAAACAATCTTTGATGCTTCGTGGATATGCATCTCAATCGGTATATATATACATATCAATTACATATAATAATATTTATTATTTTATGAATACTCAATAGTAATGCACCCAATATGTGCATAAATACTCAAATAGAAAACTATGATCATGAATAACACAAGGGCTTCGAGGAGTCTTAGCGCGCGTAAAAAGGGTTATAGTTTAGGTTAAAAAAAAAAATTGACCTAGTTCTCTATAATCTGTAGCTCTTGATACCAATCTTTAACAACCCCAAAATTTTCAACGCAGCGGAACATACAACATTGGGTGTTAATTCATAGTACAATTGCACAAGGAAACAGAAAATGACTCGAAAAGAGGCGTTTTAAAATATTTTTCCATTTAAAGAAAATTCAGAGTAATTAAACATACGCCCCACATACTTATAGTTATTGGAAAAGTATTTTTTAAAGTGTATAAAAAATGTTTGTATCTTAGGGAGTATTTTACGGTTGAGGGGGGGGGTTTTATGGGCTTTTTTAGTCGATCCCGACAAATAGACAACGATCCGAGACTCATGGATACCCTAATCCGGCGTGTAAGTAATAGGGCACAGGAGGCAAAAATTATCTTAAACTTTGTCTCCAAATTGGTACATAAGATGCTTCCATTACCTCATTTCCCATAATCATTTTTCATTTCCAAAAAATAAAAATACACATAAGTGTGTGTGTGTGTGTGTTTCGTCTGCCACCATCCACCAGAAACCACCACAAACCACCATAGATTTTCTAACTTTGATCAAGAACGTGATATTCTGGGTTGATACGAGTATTTAGGTATTCATTTAAACAACGTTTGGGTGGTCTGGTTCGTGTTGAAATCTACATTTTTGAAGATTTTATTGTATGTTTTTAAATTTAAATTTCGTTTGTCCTTTTAGGTTTATATTGATGCATATATGTTAGTTGTACAAGTTGATCATTGTAAAAATCAATTTTTGGAAACGAAACGGATATAAAAGGGGTGTTTGGTTGCATTGAATAAAAAAATAAACAAAGGGGTTTTGTAGTTTTGATGTTGTGATCGTGATGGTTGAATAACATATGTTGCTAAATAGCTTATTTTGAATAATAGCTTGTATAGCTTATTTTATGGGCTTTTCGTGGCTTATTTTGAGCTTATATGCTCACGTCATTTTTCACAATCACAAGGGAAGTGATTTTGATTATTTTCATGATATGGTATATGTTTGTGGACTAATATTATAGCTTACGGTGATAACCAAATGTGATGCGTAGCTTATTAGCTTATTTTTAAGCTTAATATATGTATTTTGGAGCTTATGGGCTCACGGCCTAATAAGCCCATTAAGCCGTGGCTTATGGGAGGGCTTATTGTGGTCCAGAATACTTTGTTACTTTTTATATTGGACTTATATATGATATTAGGCCTTGGTATTGGGCTTAGAAAGTATTTTGGATATGTAAAAACTATAATGGATCCTTATTGGGCCTTAAAGTCCAATAAGCCTTAACTAGTCATTTTGAGAGTTTTGACGGACTTTGGGTAGTGAAAAAACTTGTGAAATGGTATGGAAGGTCAGTTTTGAGAAAGTATCTTGGTAAACGTTATGAAATGTGATTTTTGGAATTTGTTTGGAAAGTGTCGAAATGTTGGAATTATTTGACATTAGGTTTTAATAAACCTTTTAATATGTCATATAAAGTACGGGTCATGACGAAAATTTCATAAAAGTCGATAGTAGGAATTTTTACTTTAAATTGATTTTTTAATTTAATAATAAATATTTATATTTTATTTATTTTAATTAATCGACTTAAAGGACGAAAATTTGATATCTCTTGAAAATTTCCGAGACGTTATAATATTATATAAATGCTTCATTTTTCCTATTAATATATGGTTAGTTGATGGGGACTAAGAGTACCGAATAGGATTATCGAGTTATATTTATGATAGTTTATTATAAATATTTATGTTACTTGTCTATTTTCCTTAAAATAGTATAAGTATACTAGGATGAGTTATGGGTCGATATGATATTTTGAGATTGGACGTCAACCATCACACCACTAAAATGTTAAGAGTAATTGTACAACGCGTCTAAACTCTATGCATCAAACGTGAAGATTGTTTTGGAAATGAATGATTGAATGGGACATTAACTAGATTTGGTCGTGTCTGGACATCGTAGCATTTGCCTGTGTGGTCTGAGATTTGGTTGCTAGAGACTTTGCTTGAGGTGAGTTATCGTAGCCCTATTTTTTTTTTGTTTTTCCGTTGGGGGAAAATGATGCTCAATGTGTGTTTTTAAATGTTTTGAATTGAACTGTTTGAAATGTGGTTTTTTTTGGGGATAAGATATGTGCTTATGAATGCTACGTGAATATTATGTGTTGCATGATTGTTTGGATCGGATGGGTACGCCTACCTAGTATTTGTGTAGTTATTGGAGCAGCTGGGTACGCCTACCCTGGTATGTGTGAGGTCCTGCCCTAATGTAGTGCTCCAGCTGGTAGGCCCTTTAGGTGCGTAAGTGACATATGGTTATTGACTAGCGGGATTGCTAGGTAGTGTTACATGATTAGCGGGGATGCTAAGTTATGGGTTGTTTGCATATATTCACTGTCATATTGCACTATTGTCCACATCGTCTTTAAATATTGGCATTGCTTTGGTTTAAGGTCAAAACCTACGAGTCACCAACGTATTGTTGACGTTTTCGAGTATCATTTTCAGGTGAAGTGAAAGAGGAATAAGTTGGTGTTATGTGATAGCAGACTTAGAAGTATCCCGTGTGGATTTCTCGTGTGAAGTCTTGCTTGTTTATTTTATTTGGTTTTAGTATTTGTAAGATTTTGGTTTAAGTTTAGATATGGACCCCTGTGTGGGCTATTGAAGTTGTAAGAGATTATGAATTTGATTGTGATTTGGGACATCACTCGAGGTTGTTCGAGGTGAATGGTCTTCATAACACTTGAAGTTTATGCATTGTAGTTTTCTCTATATTGTATCTTGTGTTATGATTGATCATTATGTTGCATTCCTGAGTTTCTGCCATTATCGGGGTGTGACATTTGATAACACATTAAGACAGTAATCATTTGAAATAATCTTATGCAAATGCGTTTGCCACTGCACTAAGTTTAGGCAATTGAAGGTTATTGGACTATTCGGCTATTGTTAGGACTTTCACTTATATGTTGATTATTTGTTTGTTGTTGTTATCTCCTCATGGTTCATCTCGGTCTACATCAGAACTTATAATTAGTTAATGCAAGTAACTAACCATGGACATGTAGAATACTGGCTACCATTTATGTTGGCTTGCAAAATACAACAGGCTACCTAACTTCCAAATACCCTTTATGTGGCTGTTAAAAACAGTAGCCAAACATCCCCTTTTATTGTTATCATTATGAATGTCTTTAGATCCACATGCGTATATTCTTTTGTATATAATTTTTTTTTGCAATACACAGAATAAAAGGGGGGAACTCAAGACGTACCGAAAGAGCCGCAACAAAGAGAGCGTGGAGATTGTTCCCCTAAAAGAAGTAATGAAAAAAGTTTTGGATAAAACCCACGTGGTGGAAAAGGAGGGGGGGGGGGGGGGGGGGGGGGGGGGGGGGGGGGGGGGGGGGGGGGGGGGGGGGGGGGGGGGGGGGGGGGGGGGGGGGGGGGGGGGGGGGGGGGGGGGGGGGGGCGGATGAAGAATACGAAGAAAGTGATGAAAAGAAATGGAGGTTCTAGATTTTAACACCCCCAATTTTCACGCAGCGGAATATACAACATTGGGTGTTAATTCATAGCACAATTACACAAGGATATAGAAAATGACTCGAAAAGAGGCGTTTAAAAACATTGTTCCATTTAAAGAAGTTTCAGAGTAATCAACATACGTCCCACAGGATCGTTACCAAATTCATAACATAAGTTTTCCAAAACATGGATATTTAGTTTTATAATTGAGAGTCCCTTAAACTGAATGGATTTTGCAAGCCTATAAAGGATTATTAGCAAAGATGTATAATTACATATGACTATGTGGAAACATATGAATATGTATAATGTGTGTTAATGCGGAAACTCAACACAAGTACTAAGAAGGATAATCAACAACTGAATAACAACTTTTTATAAATGTGTTCTTGGTTGATTACAAATTGCTAACTATGATAATGTATATGTATGCTATGAGTGTATATTTAGTTATATCTAACTATGCTTGTAGGGACTCACTTTTAACCCTAATAGGCTTACATGTCTATTTCTTAAATATCTCTTAAATATCTTTTAAATATCTTTTCAACGGTACTAACTATTTTACTACTAACGGTACTAACTAACTGGCAGTACTTAGTACTTTGTACTGTCGGTACTAAGTATAACTGTCAGTACTAACTAACTATACTGTCGGTACAATGTTTGGAAAACATAAATCCTAACAATCCTCCCTTAAACATGAATGTTAAACTCTTTTAACTTCATGTTTCTTCACTTCTTTAAGCTTCTTTAATGCACAGAGGATGTATCCAAACATTCTTATCATTTCTTAATCTTGTACACTCTATCCTTCTTTAGCAGCAACCTTGTCTTTTCAGCAATTCAGCAACATTTTTTCAGCTACTCTGCATTATCCTTTGCTACTACATATCCATAACCTAAGTTGGCTTTGTAGTTTTTGGCAAACTACCAGCCATTAACGGATTTGATGTTCCTTTACCAGTAGCCATTTGCTCTGGGATAGTTAACTCTTTATCTAAGGATATGGTGAGTTAATTACCATACAGTTTTTGGTAAATTGTCAACTATCAACGGATTTGATTTGTCTTTACCAAATACCGTTTGTGTTTGGACTAGTCAATGTTTTATTGCCATAACATGGTGCATTGATAAACCATATAGTTTTTAGCAAACTATCAGCTATCAACATATTTCAGTAGTCTTTACCAAGAACTGTTTGATCTTGGACTAGCCAACTCTTCACCAAGAAGCAAGGTAAGTTGAAAACCCTACAATTTTTGGTAAATTGTAAACCATAAACGGATTTGAGAACTCTTTACCCCAAGCCGTTTGCTTGTAGACTAGCCAATTCTTGTGCTTGTTAAGCATGGTGAATTGATAACCATTTGTTGTGTGGTGGTTAGCCAACACTCAATCCCTTCTTAATTCCATCAGTCTTAGTCTTTAGATTCTAGCTCAGCAAGTACCTTCTTGATAAATCTTATCAATTCTAATGCCATTGTGCTATCTTCTTCAGACTCCAGTTTTAACTCTAGCATCTTCATTAGTACTTCCTTTTTCAAAGGATACTTCTTCTCTACTAGCATATAAACGACTAATCCTTCATCAGTCATCAAAGTATGTACCCCTAAAGAACTATGCAGCTTCCAACTGACTATTTTCCAAGCATGCTGTGAGTTCCAAAACTCATCTTCATTGTCTGGATTGAACATCACCATCAAATCTCCCCAAAGAACTTTGTCAAAACCTTCAGGAATCTTATCTTGATAAATGTTCATCACAAGTTTATATACAGCATCTAAGTCTTCTCTGTCAAAAATTGAAAGCACTCTCATCAAGGTACTGAAGTATCTCTTTTGACCATTACTTCTTGTTACCACATTCATATTAATTTCTTCTAATGCTTTATCTTCATCAAAGTGTGGTTTGGTACCAAGATACTCAGTCTTCCAGTCAATGATTGGATACTTCTTATCAAGTATTTCATAATCTACTTCCTTCTCCTCATCTGGAGCTATTGTCAAAAACAATCTCA
Source organism: Tanacetum coccineum (assembly GCA_026074375.1). Taxonomy (NCBI): domain Eukaryota; kingdom Viridiplantae; phylum Streptophyta; class Magnoliopsida; order Asterales; family Asteraceae; genus Tanacetum; species Tanacetum coccineum. The sequence continues at coordinate 76,826 of BQNB010001824.1, read as the reverse complement.
GCTCTTCATTCTCTTTCTCACTGTCAGATGGGTCATCTTGAGAAGTAGCTTGTTTGAATCTTCTTTTCCTTGACTTCATCTTTATCCTTGTACCGTGCTTTCTCTTTCTTGTCTTCTCTTCTCCTTTGTCCTCATCCTTGACTTCTTCTTTAGATTCCTCATTGATCTCTTCTTTATTCTCTTCCTTGAGCACTTCAACTTTTGAGGAATCTTTCTTATTCAATCTTTTGATCATACTTTCATCTTCAACAGACCCAATAGCAATGAAATTTTCATCTGACCTTTTTATCTTCTCATACAGAGCTTGTATGTCTTCAAACTTCTTACTCTTCAACTCAGAATGTTTGAAGTTTCCCACATGCTTTAAGTAGGTCATTATTTGAGTTCTCAATTGATTCTTGGTTGGAGGCCTATTTCTGATGGCTTCTGATCTTTGTTGAGCAAGAAATTTTCTTTGAGCAGCAATTGTATCATGAAGGAACTTTGCTCTTTCTTCTATTGTAAATTGCTCTCTTTCTTGCTCTTGAAGCTTCTCAGCAAGAAGTCTGTCTGCCTCAATTCTTGCTTTAATATCATCAAAGTTTTTAATGAGAGCTTCATTTGTTGCTTTTTCTTCAGCAATCTTGATTCTTACTTCTTCAGCTTCCCATTCTTCTTGAATTTTCCTAGCCATTTCTTCATCACTCTCAAGCTGTTTGAATTTCTTCACAGCTTGAGGTATATCATCATCTTCACTTTCAGATTCATCTTCTTCTACAATTTGCTTCTTTCCTTTGTCTTTAGGATCAATCTTTGGAAGAGGTTTCAATGTTAGAAGTGATCTTTGTGAAGTAGGCCTAGGTCTTTCAGCATCTTCAACTTCCCTCAACTCAACACCTTTCTCTTTTTCTCTTGAAACAGCTTTGGCTTGACTCATGTTGAGTAGAACCTTGGCTATTGTTTCATCATCTTTAAATATTTCAGCAGCAGGTGTTTGAGTGACTTGAGTTTGCCCTTCAGTACCTTGTTCTTGATCATCAGTACTTTCATGTAGCCTGTCAGTACTAACTTTTGAACCATCAGTACTAACTTTTGGTCTGTCAGTACTAACTTTTTCAAAGTCAGTACTAACTTTTTATTTGTCGACACTAAGTACATCGTCGGTACTAAGCTTATCCTTCTCAATCTCCTTTTCTTCTTCAGCCATTTCCTTTGTCCTCCCTTTAATTTCAGCATCATCAGTTTCCATATGTCCAGCTGAATCTTCATGAAGCTCATCAAACAAAGGATTTCCTTGAACAGATGATTCACCCTTAGCAAACTTCCTCCCTTGTTTGGATACATTCTTCTTGTGCATCCTTTGTTTCTTGGAGAAGTGCTTTTTTGGCAATCTTTGTTTCAAAGAGACACTCTTCATCCATGATCTATGATGCTTGATGACAGGTTGAGCTTGTTTCTTAAGCTTGTTGATCTTAGCCTTCAAAAGTTTGATTTCCTTGGCTTGATCTGAAACCTGTTTACACAAAGAGATACAAAGATCATAGACATTTTGGAGAGTCATGTCATCCTCATTCCCTGAAAGGGATGTATCATTGGATGAATGATCTCCAAGATTCTCACCAGTAGGTTCTGGGATTGAATCAGGAACAATAGGAGTGGGTGAAGGTCTTGGTGAAGGTCTGGGGGAAGGTCTTGGGGAAGGGTCAGGTTGTTGCTCAAAAGGTACCTCACTAGGTTGAGCAGAAGATGAGTCAGGCAGTGACTCATTTGGGACTTCACTAGTGGGAGCAGGAGAGGGTGATGGTTGTTCATCAGATAGTCTTTCTGAGGAAGCACCCTCATCCTGAGTTGGTTGGACCAACATAGTATCAAACAAAGGTGTAACTTTGCCTGAGAAATGTTTGCCCTTCTTAATCATAAAAGAAAAAACTTTACTAGTTAAACTATTTACAGGAAAGTGATCTAAAGGTACAGATATATTAGCTAATTTTCTACCTAAAAATATAGAAATAAAACGAGGATACATGACAAACTTCTTCTTAGCCTCTAGATGTCTAAGCATACCATCAAAAATTAATTTGGAAAAATTATACTTTTGATTAGTTGTTAAACAAATTACAGCAGTGGCAATATTTGTAGGAATTTGATCCCAAGAGGTACTTTTGGAACTTAAACAATGATTAATTGTGTGAAATAAAAACCTCCATTGGGGTGAAAACAAAGCTTTATTAAATGTTAACACAGTTAAATCCCCTTCATATCCCATAAGCTGAATAGCATCAAAGATAGCTTGATTTGGTAATGAGTCTATCCCATCAGCATCATCAAAAATAAGATCAGTTCGGATTGATGCCTCAGAGATAGACACAAACTTGCCAGCTACTTTGGCAGTTATGTGCCTAACATTGTTGATTGTTTTGGACTTAGCAGACGTCCAAAACTGTTCAACGAATGTGGTCGAAACAACAGGACTTACAGTGAGCGCATGATAAATATAACTTCTCCGAAGAAAATCAATGACTTCATGAAACTCAACATTCCCTTCAGTCTTTTCCAAATAGGGATCATGTTGTGCTTAGGTCAGGACTCAAGAGCAGCCATTATTTGCTTCGAAGAGACGAGATTGTCGATAAGAGAAATTAGGGCTTGTAAATCAGAATATAAGTTGACAGTGATTGCGTGAGTAATTTGGGCGGTGTGAAATGGATTTTTATAGGATTTTTGGTGACCTAATTTCAAAGAAAACGTTTCCAATTTGCGCTTGTACCCTTGACGGTATTTATTCTCCATTCGACTCTTAAGGCAGTACAAACTTTGTCTAGCGGTTTCTAACTTTACATTGGTCGGTACTAACTTGTCCAAAACAAAGAATGAACAATGTAAGTATTCAGGAGTGATTCGTACCATTTAGTAACTCTATCATGACTCTCTAATCCTTCTTAAATGAACAAAGGATTTTATATATCCATAAAAAATTAAAACAGAGGTAGGACTCCATCACCTGAAGCAATCTGACCTGACTCACTATTCAGGTGATCTTTTCAAAGTTCTTCACCATCAACACATACTAACAATTTTTACCTGAAAGTACTCTTTAGATGGTCTACATAATCTCATGTCTTCAAAATGCTTCACAAAGGAATTCTTGAGCAATCTTCTTATTCTTGATCATGTACTGACCACTTGTTGGTACGGTTAGTATTTGTATGCTTGATGATGATTGAATCTTGATGGGTAGAAAGGTGGTGTGTAAGGTTTTAGGGGTTTCTTGGAACAAGTTTGATTTGCCATGGTGTAAGGTAGCTTGTGGAAGAGTATGCTTTGTGATGTTGGGTTTATTCCATGATGAGAGGTCATAGCTATGTGTGTTTTGCACCTCTGTGTGTGTCACCGGCTCGCGCTCACTCAGTCATGATTGCCACCTTAAACCAATGAGCTTATGGATTTACCACGCGCCAATTGAAACAACCAAGAACTAAATGGTTACATCAAATGCTTGTTTTTAGTTCAGAAGTTCAGCTACATTTTCATTGGTGTGGATTTAAGCACTTGAATGAGTTTTTCTCCATAGGCATCTATTATGAAGTGGTGCTAATAGCCAATATGCTTTGTTCTATCTGAGTGCCCTATACTGGATTCCTTACCAATGCACAAATTGGTGCTTTCATTATCAATGTAGATTCTTTGTCGTTCCATGAAATAGAACCCATAATCTAACATTTGATTTTGAATCCATATGACTTGCACAACAGCAACTTGCAGAAGCAACTATTATTGCTTATGTGTTGAAGTAGCTACAATGGTTTGCTTTTTGCATTGCCATGTAATGTGTCTTCTCGCAAGAAATTGACAACACGCCCTGTGTGGATTTCCTGTCAAGGATTTGACTCAGCATAATCACTGTCTGAGTAAGATTTCCAAGTCGAATGTAGTTTCTTAGGATTACTAAGGCCTAATTAGGTTTGCCCTTTAGGTACCACTAAAGATTCTTTTGACTGCTGTCAAATGAGATGTCTTTGGAGTGACTGAAAACCTATGAACAAGCAAAGGACTGCAATCATATATGTCAGGCTCTAGAAGCAGTACATACATCAAGGAGCCAATCTCATGATCTATAGAGATGCACATCAACATCACTAGCTTCTTAATTCTTCTGAATAAAGGCTTATGAGCTTTCGAAATTTTGGTGTACTGGAAGACTTAACATTTTGCAAAGTCAATCTTCTTCAGGATTCATCAACATACTTTATCCTGGTTATGAAAAATACCATTTTGGTTTCTGTTTGACTTCGTAAGCCCAAGAAAGTAAGTAAGCTCTTCACCATTGAACTCATCTGAAAATCTTCCTTTTCATCAAAGCCTCAAAACTCATTCACCAAGATTCTTTGTAGATCCAAAGATGTGTCATTCCACATTAGACTTGAACTAAAAAATGATATCTTGTCTTGGGCTTTCTTCAGGAAGAGAGTTTTGTCTATTGTTCCCTCTTCTATATCCATTCTTCAACAAGAAAGTTGGATAAGGTAGCATTTCCATGCTCTTGGAGCTTGTTGTAGCCCTACTGAGCTTTAACCACTTTGTAGACTTTCTGAGGAGACTTAGGATCTTGGAAACCTGGTGGTTGAGACACATATACTTCTTCATCAATCTTGCCATAGAGAAAGGCACTCTTCACATCCATTTGATAGACTATAAACCCCATATGGAGGCATATGCTTAAAAAGATACCTTTATGGCTTCAAGTCTAGCCAACAGGAGCAAAAATTCATCATAGTCTATTTCCTTCCTTTGTCTGTGTCCATGAGCAGCCATAATCTAGCTTTGTTCCTGTCTATAACCACTCCTCTTTCATCTTTCTTATTCTTTATACACCCACTTTGTTACCAATAGCCTTCATTCTCATAAGCAAATCCTATTAGAACCAAACCTTTTGAATCTCAAAACTGCTACAATTCTTCTTGCATAGCGTCAACCCAACTTTCATCTTCAAGAGCTTCTGAAATCTTCTTGGGTTCTTGTGAGATAGAAAAACAGGCAAACAAACAATGATGAAAGTCTTATGATTGCGTTTCCTTTGCTTTTGACAATACTAACAAAAGCATGTGCTTCTGAACTTTATTGACTTTGCTTCTTGTTTGTACTGCTGATGTTGGATCTCATAGAATGAGTGTTGAAGGATGAGAGGGATGAACTCTTGATGTGGGAATAGGACTAACATTCACAATAGTTTCCAAATTTGTGAAGTCAGCCACTGCACCCTCATCATCATAAGATGCATGTGTAAAGATAAACATAAGTAGAATCTTCATGTTTTCCTCAAGTGGAGGTTATTTCATAGTCTTATTTTGGGAATTGGTTGTGTTTGAGAGAGATAGTCCCTCATTTGCACTGGCTAGTACCACAATGGTATGCTTAACGGTATTAACCAAGTTAGTTACCGCTAGGCTTTAGATGTTGTGCTATCAGTAATTATAACGTTAGTACTGCTTTAGTCTTTTGCAGCTTCTGCCTGAGTAACATGCTTTCTCTGTGTCTTGTTCATCGATTCCTTAATGAGCAGCTTATCAACTTCCTCATTAGCTTCTTTCTCTGTGCCCTTTGAAGTCTTGCAAGATCATCCAAAAAGACTTGTTCTTCCTCTCTTGGACTTCCTCTCTTTTCATCTGATTTTGAAGAAGAGGTGTTTGTGGAAGAATACGAATGCAGTAAGGAATTTCAAAAACAGTCTTGTGCAGATTCATCTTCTATTTGAGATTTCCCTGATTCAATTTTGTCTTTTGAACCCTTATTTTGGTTAGTTGCTTGTTGACCTGACATGAATGTTTTGCTTGGATTATCTGAAACTAACAGAAAGATGTTCATAGAATAAGTCAAATAATCAAGGTCAAAAAGCCAATTTGGTCCAATCCCTGCAACATTGGGTTTGTTCTTAAGAATTTTCTATTGCATGGTTTTCTTCTCAACCTATTTTGGTTACTAGATTTGTATACTCTAAAACTGCGTACTTTGTAGAGAATACCCAACCAAAAATCCCTAATAAGATTTTTACAGCAAAAAATTTGACCAAGTGGTCTATGGTATTCAAGTTGGTCAATGGCCACCAAAATGGTCTATTAACTTATAATTGGGGTTTACAGTTAAAAGTTTCATATAAGGTGTTTTATCTTATGAGGCTTGGTCAACTTATACCCTGGTAAGAACTAGCAAGCATTTACTTAACTGCTTCAGCCCAAAAAGTGTTAGGTAAAAATGAATCTGCAAGCATGGTTCTTGCTGCCTCAATAAGGGTCCTGTTCTTTCTCTCAGCAACTCCATTTTGTTGTGGAGTTCTGGCATTGCTATATTCCCTCTTGATCCCTTTTAAACCACAGAATTCATTAATATCCCTGTTTTTGAATTCTGTTCCATTATCACATCTAATGGTTTTAACCTTTTGATTCAATTGGTTTTCTATTTGTCTTATAAAGTCTTTAAGGATTGCACTAGTTTCATCCTTAGATCTTAAGAAAAATGTCCAACTAAATCAGGCTAAAATCATAAGTGATAACCAAACAATAGGTCTTATGGTTTCATGCTCCGTATTGAGGTAGGTCCAAAAAAGTCATATGAAGAAGTTGTAGGGTGTGGCTAACTAGAGCTAATAACTTGGCCTTACAAGTAAGCTTTGTGTTGCTTTCCTTTCTGACTAAGCAACATGTTGTGGTCATTTTGAAAACTTTGTAGGTAAACATCGTATAGGTTTCCCTTCACAAGTTATTTAAATTTTTGAAATTTACATGACCCAACCTCCTTTGCCATTAGTTAGATCATCAGATGTAGCCTTTGCAATCAAAACTAGCCAATCCTCAAAAGGTAACAATGTTCTCTAGAAATTGAAACTGTACATATTTGTTTTGTTCTGAGGTACTTTTAAGGAATATTTTGATTTTCATCAGGCAATTAAAGTCTGGAGAAAAAATAAGACATTCAGTGTCAGTAACAGAACCTTGTTCCATTTTGTCACACATTTTTGACACAAAAAAGGAGATGAAATGATGAAAAGTTTCTTTCACCAAATGCTTACATCCTCAAAATCAAACTTACCAGTTTGTATTTTTACACCCTTTTCACAGCTAATATATCCTCTACTCCCACAAAAGGCAACAGGGCCACCATTAATGTCTTGATAGTCGGCAAGGTAAGACTATGTTCCCTGTTCATGGCCTGGAACATACACTATCAATTATTCCTTTAATTCTTCTAAAGTTCTGTGTGGATATTTCACTGCACATTCAAAAGAAAGAGTTTAGTCTCTCTTAGGGACCCAAGCCTGTTTTGGGTTTGTGTCTGCCAGTGGATCTTTTACAGATGAATGATTTCTAAGGCTAGATACACCATTGTTTTGTATTAGGAGAGCGATACTATAGTTGTATCAGGTTTGCTCCATTCACATCTTGCTGAGGACTTAAACAGCATATGACAACATTTTTCCCCAACAGTAATAAACTGCTTTTACCTTAGCAATATATATCTTTTGGTTTGGCAATTTTGTTCTTAGTACTGATTGCTTCCTTTTAACGGCCTTGTGCGATAGTGGAATGAGTATTGTAAAAGCATTTTGTGGTCCTTACTTCATTCACAGAGGGCTTAACTTTATTAACTTTTCACGAGCCAGTGATTGTTTGTACTGTCTGTTTGTTAAGATTTTGTCTAGCCTAGTAACTATCATTGTTAGTACCGCTAGCCTTTAACCAGTAATTAACTGGATTATTTCCAGTTCTTGTTTGTCACTGCCAAAATGACAAAATCGATGTTGTTTATTTACTCTTTGGAGTATTGTCCCATCATGGGTTTCTCAATTCTTGATGGGTCTTTTCCATTGAACCCATTTAACCATTAGACATATTTTGTTATGTAGCTCAACTTGTTTAGCCAGTTTAACATGATAATCACAATCTCTTATTAAATGACTAAAACTCACCACAGACAAAAACAGCTCTTTCAATAATCCCTTTCTCCAATTGTTTGTTGTTAACCTTAGGTTTTTGACTATGTGTTGAACTATTCTTAACATTTTCACTAGGAGTTTTTACATGCTTGGTAGCAAAACTAGGTGTGTCAAGATCTTCTATTTTTACATACACATTCTCATCATCATCATCACTATCTGATTCATACTCCTCAATGATAGGAGCATCAGACCAAACCTTAGGTTGAACTTCTACATGTGATTCATTGACAACTGGTTCAAACACTAATTCAGATGTTTTGTACTAATGTCTAGAGTCACAGGCATCACTTCATTAGTTTGGGAGTCAGGTTCTTCTGGTTGAGTCTTTTCTGGACCATATGTTTTATTTTGAGTCATCTATTTTCAATATCAGGTCCAGAGGGCCAGATAATTCCCTGTCATAGGGTGGAGGGACCTGTTGATTTCACAAGTTTTAATGAACCTTTTATGCAAAGGTGGATTTTAATAATCACTTGCATTGCACCTAAAGACACTTTGAAAAACTTTATTTTTCATAGCTAAAATCCCTACTATATTCATAATCACCTACCCAAGCCCAAACTTTCTCTGGCACTCCATAGAATTAATTTGCAATTTTACCAAGATTTTTTGAAGAATGATTTCCATTTGTGTACTATTTACATCTAAATCATCCTTTTTCCTTTTGAACTTTAGCCAACAATGTTTTTGGTATGTTAGGACAATTGTTTTATCATCTATATTTTTTTCATAAATTTGTTCTTTTGTTCATACCAAAGTTGATTTTGTTGATGGACAACTAGTTGTGCTTCAACTTTCTTAAGTACCATTAGTATATGGCTTTTTTTTCAACACTTGCATCACTTAGTTGCTCTTTTTGAATATTAATACAGTCTTTTATAATGGTCAGCATAAAATTCTTTGCACTCATTTGAACAAGAAAGTACATGAGTGTCTGATCCTGTGCTGTTGTTAGCCATGAAAGCATAGTTATCATTATCTTCTGAATGAGTTGTCCAGTCAACACATTCTCCATCAACTGTCACTAATGCTCTAGATTCTTCTTTTCTTTCCAGTTATGCTTCATATCTTTTGCTAGTTCTTCATCACTTCTCTATTCCCAGTTTTATACTCCCCATATCTCCTTCTATTCCTATTACCTTTCGTTTACTATAATCATTGCTAAAATGCCACTATTTTTGCTGGCATTTGAAGCATTCCACATTTTGTTTTATTTAAAAACCAACAAAGTTCCTTTTTCATCAAACTGTAGTTTTCTACCTGTCTTCTTTTTGGATACTTGTTTATATTATGGAGTTCATTCGCCACTTGCATTTCAAGTCCATTTCTTTGTGATCATATTCATTACTGATCTAAGTCCTCATGATCCCAGTTGAGGACAACTAGATTGACCTTGCAAGCAAGGAATATGATGATGTTGATGGTTGTTTCATGCTTTAAATAATGACCTGAAGGTGGGACAACACCAGAGAGAAGCTGTACTTAATTTTCATTAGTACTGTTGGTGTTTTCAGAGACGAATGCTATATTTTGCAAGTTGGATGATGATGCAGTAGAGCCTTTCACATCATTTTCAAAGACTCTTAGATTGTTGTACAAGTCATCAAAACTAAGACTGTCCATTCCTGGTTTGTTCCTCATGATCAAGAAAACTGTAACCATGCAGAAGGTAGAGATCTTAAAAACTTTTGTTTTGCATCTTCTCAGTAGATCCACATGCTCATGAATCTCTAGCTGACTGAGTAGACTTTGGAAATCTTCTCATATCCTTTGTGAATTCCATCTCGAGTTGGATACTGTGAAATCCATTCAAATTGTTGCTTCAGGATGTACTTCTGCATCTTTCTTGGATTCATCATTTCACCAAATATGGATTTTATGGCAATCCCACATATCTTTTGCAGCAGTCATTTTGTGGAATTTAGCTAGAGATCTTTTGGTTTGGCCATCTGCAAGGTCGGTCCATAGCTTTTTTTTCTCTCTCTCTTAGCTCCATTTCTTCTGCAGTTTTAGGAGCATAATTTTAATCTGTCCTGTTGTATCCAGTTTGACTGATAAATGGGGACCCATTCTTTTTGGATAACTTCCCAAATTGGATTGTCTGTATGGGCCAGATAGTGTTCTATTCTTCATTAGCACCATATGTTCTATTCTCCCTTTTTGGAGAATTGGTTGTTTGATGGTTGAGGAATGTTTGAGGAGTTTGTTGTGTAGGTTTCTTGTTGTGTTTTTGTGGTGGTGGGTGGTGGAAGGTGGGGATTTCATATCATGTGTTCCAGCCACTGTGTTAGATTTGATTGTTCTTCTTATTCAAAGTTTTCTAACAAGGCTCTCGATACAATTGTGGTTCCTTTTTACTGAATGGATCTTTGCAGCCTATTAAAGGATGATAGCCTGGATATATAAATACAACTGACTATGTAGAAACAATGACTTGAATACAATATGTTAATGCGGAATCTTAACATAAGTACTAAGAAGAATAATGATTTAACAGAATAACAAAATTTGTTGAAAATGTTTTGATAGTTACAGTAGTGCTTACTATGTTTGGTTTTGATTTGTAATTGTCTTATTTATATATTATTTCTAACTATGTCTATAGTTATCTCTTTTTATAGATACAAGGATATCCTTAAAGTCTTACATGAATTTCATGACCTGTCATATATCTCACAAATTTCTTTTTAAATAGCTTCCTTATCGGTACTTACTATTTTACTATAACAGGTACTAACTATACAAACTGTACTAACTTTGTACTGTCACGGTACAAATTTAATGTCGATTACTAACTATTGTACTGTCGGTTCTCAAGTTAATAAAACATTAATTCCTAAAATATGTATTAGTTTATTTTTATAGAAGATATGTATAATTTTTTGTTTAAAAGATTACGTTTGTTTATAGAAAAGATCTTGTATAAGTTTAGGATAGTATTGTAAGCATTGTTGGACTCCTTGGTGTATAAAAGGAGTGTCATAGGGCATTATATTTTATGTATTGTACATCTTTGATATTCGTAGCTTCAAGGTTTTGTAAACCCTAATACTATTAAGAGTGTTCGTTTTATATTTGAGGCTGAAGTTTGGTAATCTGTCTTGTTATCTAATTTTGTGTTTCTGTTTTTTAAATAATTTTCTTTGTATCTTTGAATAGATTAGAATTAGTCTTTGATATTTTAATCCAAAGTTTTCTAACATAGTTGTCTTGGATTTACTCAATACAACTAAGCTTCATACAAGCTAAGCAAGATCTATTCAAGTGGGATCATACAAGTGGTATCAGAGCTTGTTGAGAAACTTTGAATTAGAAGAAACAATCTACACATATCAGAACTATTTGTTTAACATGGAGGCAGGATCTTCAACAATGGTTACTGCTATAAAACTTCCAGTACTCAATCCAGGAGAATTTGAGCTTTGGAAAATAAGGATAGAACAGTACTTCCTAATGACAGATTATGCTCTTTGGGAAGTAATAGTAAATGGAGACTCACCTTTACCTAAGAGAACTGTTGATGGTGTTGAGAAAACATATCCTCCTACAAATGAGATGAGAAGTTAGATAGGAGAATGAGTTACTAGGCAATAGGTACATTGGTTGATGGCTCTTCCAAAATGAACATCAACTAAAGTTTATACCTACAAATTTGCCAAGACTCCGATGGATCCATAGAGAAAAGGTCTTGGAGGTAATAAGGAGTCAAAGAAAACTTAAAAGACACTTCTAAAACAACAATATAAGAAATTTTAATGTATCAAGCTCAGAAGGACTTGATCAAACATATGATAGATTTAAAACGCTTATCAGTAAGCTAGAGATTGGTGAAATATTTATCAAGAAGATATGATATCTGAAGTTTCTAATGAAGTCTCCAATCAGAATGGAGACTTCCATTCCTTGATCTGGAGAAACAAACTGTTTTATTTTTAAGTTTAGTACACCTTAAGCTTGGGAGACACTATAAAACAATCTGAAGATTTATGAAACTGAAGTTAAAGGGTCATCAAACTCAAACCAAAATTCACAGAATGTGGCTTTTGTGTCTTCCAATAACTCTGGCAGTTCTAATCAAGCTTATGGTTCTAACTCTGCCAATACTGATAGTATGAGTGATGCTGTAATCTATTCTTTCTTTGAAAACCAAGCTAACAATCCATAATTAAATGACGAGGACTTACAATAGATTAATGCTGATGAGTTGGAAGAGATGGATCTAAAGTGGCAGATAGCTATGTTGACCATGAGAGCCAGAAGATTTCTAAATAAGACTGGAAGAAATATTAATGCAAATGGTTCTGAGACCATAAGGTTTAACAAATCAAAGGTAGAATGCTATAACTGTCATAAAAACGTCATTTTGCAAGGAAGTGCAGGGCTCCATGGGAGAACAGGAACAAAGAACCTGTAAGGAGGAATGTGACAGTAGAAACAACAAAGACAAAAGCTTTGGTGGCTCAAGATGGACTTGGGTATGACTGGAGTGATCAGGCTGAAGAAGGACATTACAACTTGCACTTATGGCTATACATCTTCAAGTTTCTTTAAGCTCAGATTAACGAGGTATCTTCTTGTTCTAATGCATGTTTAAAATTCCTTATGAAAACTCTCAAAGGATACATTATGATAATTTGAAAAAAGATTTTAAAAAGTCTCAATTAAATGTAGGTACTTATAAAGCAGGGTCAAGAATTCTGTAGAGGCTAGACTAGATATGTATAAAAAGAATGGGGGTTGTTTTTGAAGGATACTTAAAGATTTATAAAACTTGATATTAAGTCTGAGAGATAGGGCACTAAAAGGCTTAGATGAAATTTGAAAAAGCTGGAAAAGGAAAGAGATGATTTAAAACTTAACCTTAGCAAATGTTTGGAAATTCATCTAAAAATGCTAAGCAAACTGTTAGAGATTCAAAGTAAGTGGATAAGTTCCTAGGACTGGTGTGGGGTTTGATAGTCAATTGGTTGATGCCATGTGTGTTTGTAGACAAGAAAAGGAAGGTACAAAACAAGTGAAGAGTATCATGCTGTTCCCCCTCCCTATACTGGGAACTTCATGCCCCCTAAATATGATTTGATACTTGCTGATGAGGGAGAATATGTTTTTAGTGAGTCAGTAACCAGTATACCTGATGCTGCAACAAGTAAAGCTAAGACTAGTGTGTCAAAACCTAAGTCTGTTGGTGAACCACTTATTGAAGACTGGATATCTAACAGTGAGGATGAGAATGAGACTGAGTTTAAGTCTAAACAGAGAAAACCTAGTTTTGCCAAAACAGAATTTGTTAAATCTAATGAGCATGTGAAAACACCTAGGGAGTCTGTTAAGAAGATAGAGAATAAAAAGCAAGCTAAATACCCTAGGAAAAATAGTCAAAGCCCTAGAGGTAACTAGAGAAACTAGAATAACTTGATGACTCAGAAATTAGGAAGTAATTTTGAGTTTAAAAATAAAGCTTGTTATGAATGTGGCAGTTTTAATTACTTGATTAAAGATTATGATTTGTATGAAAAGAAAATGGTAGAGAAAACTATATAGAACAATGCTAGAAGGGTAAATCATCAAAATTATCAAAGAATGACTCACCCTCATCCAAAAGGAAATTTTGTTCCAAAAGCAGTCTTAATGAAATCTGGCATTAAATCACTTAATACTACTGGGCAAAACTTTTCAAAAGCAGCAATATTAGTTAATACTGTCAGACCAATTAATACTGCCTATACATGACAATAATGAATAGTGCAAGGAACGCCATTCAAATGTTTTAAAAAAGCCATATCATGTTAGATAGCCCTTTTAAAAGTCTACAACAAATTAAGAACATATTAATTTAAAAGAAAAAGTTAATACTGTTAAGGGAAATGTTTAATACTGCTAGGCCAAAAGCAGTTCTTAGTGCTGTTAAAGGAAACAAGGGAAATGTTGTTAAGGCCTCAGCATGTTGGGTTTAGAGACCAAAACATAAAGTATTAGACCATGTCTCCAGAAACAATAGTGCATCAATGTCCTTTAAAAGATTTGACTATGTTGATGCACAAGACAGATCCAAGTCAGTAATGGCTTGGGTCCCCAAAAGAAACTAATTTTCCTTCCATTATGTGCAGGGCAATCCACAACAAGATTTGAAGGATAAAGGAATGATTGACAGTGGATGCTCTAAGCACATGACAGGAAATAGATCCTATCTTATAGATTATGAAGAAATTGATGGAGGATTTATTGCTTTTGGAGGTAATTCCAAAGGAGGGAAAATTACTAGGAAAGGTAAAATAAGAACTAGTAATGGATTTTGAAGATGTGTACTTTGTAAAGGAACTAAAGTTTAACCTTTTTAGTGTCTCACAAATGTGTGACAAGAAGAATAGTGTTCTTTTTACTGATACTGCATGTGTTGTTCTGTCTCCAGACTTTAAGTTAACTGATGAAAGTCATGTTTTGCTTAAAATTCCTAGAAAGGATAACATGTACAGTGTTGATTTAAAGAATGTTGTTCCTCAAGGAGGTCTTACTTGTCTCTTTGCAAAAGCCACACCAGATAAGTCTAAGCTTTGGCATAGGAGGCTTGTACATGTAAATTTAAAAACAATGAATAAAGTGGTAAAGGTAAACCTTGTATGAGGTTTACCTTCAAAACTTTTTGAAATTAATCAAACTTGTGTTGCCCGTCAGAAGAGAAAGCAACACAGAGCTTCTTGTAAGTCCAAAACTATCAGTTCAATTAGCCAACCATTAAAAATGTTTCACATGGACTTATTTGGCCTAACATTTGTTAAGATTTTAATGAAAAAGATGTACTGCCTAGTTGTCACAAATGACTTTAGTAGGTTTAGTTGGGTTTTCTTTTTAGCCACTAAGGATGAAACTAGTGAAATCATTAAAACATTCATAACAGGCATAGAAAATCTAATAGACCTTAAGGTGAAAGTGATTAGATGTAACAATGGGACTGAATTCAAGAATAGGGTCATGAATCAAATGAAGGGTATTAAGAGGGAATTTAGTGTTGCTAGGACTCCACAACAAAATGGAGTTGCAGAAAGGAAAAACAGGACACTAATAGAGGGTGCTAGGACTATGCTAGCTGATTTAAAATTGCCAACAATTTTTTGGGCTGAAGCAGTTAATACTCCTTGTTATGTCCAAAATATGGTGTTAGTTATCAAGCCTCACAACAAGACCCCTTATGAACTTTTTCTAGGTACAAAACCTGCCTTAAATTTCTTGAGACCATTTGGGTGTTCTGTTACAATCCTTAATACCATAGATCACCTAGGTAAATTTGATGGAAAGTCTGATGAAGGATTCTTTATAGGATACTCTACCAATAGCAAAGCATTCATAGTATTCAATAGTAGAACTAGGATAGTAGAAGAGAACTTGCATGTTCAATTTAGTGAGAATACACCTAATATTACAGGAAGTAGACCAAATTGGCTTTTTGATATAGATGCACTAACAAAATCTATGAACTATAAGCCAGTTGTTGCAGGGAATCAATCTAATAGTAGTACAAGTACAAAAGCATGTGATAATGCAGGTAAAGCTAGAATGGAGACAATGCCTGGCAAAGAATACATACTACTTCCATTATCCATTCAAGATCCACTATTCTCTTCTAGTTCAAAGGATTCTCCTGATGTTGGATTCAAACCATCAGGGGATAAGGAAAAGAAGGATGTTGAAGATCCAGGGAATGAAGATAGTGAGGTTCCAAGTACAGAGGAGCCAAGAGTTAATCAAGAAAAGGATGCTAGTGTTAATAGCATTAACACTATTAATACTGTTAGTCTAACTGTTAATACTGCTAGCATAGAGGATAATGGTGTTGATGAAAATATAGACTATGGATGTGATGATGATCTATATATGCTTGAATTGGAAGAAATTGTCTGTTCAGATGATGATGAAGATGTTGGTGAAGAGGGTAACATAAACAATTTGGATACACATATCCCTATCAGTCCTATTCCAACTACCAGAATTAACAAGGATCATCTAGTTGAACAAATCATTAGAGACATATATTCAGCACCTAAAACCAGAAAGATGACAAAGAGTGTGACTGAACAAGCTATGTTTAGTTTAGTGCAGCAGGGGACCAACTATAAAGACTTTCAGAATTGTCTGTTTGCATGTTTCTTATCACAAGAAGAGCCTTAGAAGGTAATTCAAGCATTAAAAGATCCAAGCTGGATAGAAGCTATACAAGAGGAGCTTCTACAGTTCAAGTTACAACAGGTTTGGACCTTGGTGGATTTACCTAATGGCAAAAGGGCCATTAGTACTAAATGGGTGTATAGAAACAAGAAAGATGAAAGAGGCATTGTGATTAAGAATAAATCAAGATTGGTTGCACAAGGATACACACAAGAGGAAGGAATTGATTATGATGAGGTTTTTGCTCCTGTTGCTAGATTTGAAGCAATTAGGCTATTCTTAGCCTATGCCTCATTTAAAGACTTTATGGTGTATCAGATGGATGTTAAGAGTGCTTTTCTGTATGAAGAGATTGAAGAGGAAGTCTATGTTTGTCAACCACCAGGATTTGAAGATCCAGACTTCCCTGACAGAGTTTACAAGGTAGAAAAGGCTCTTTATGGTTTTCATCAAGCTCCTAGAGCTTGGTATGAAACCTTGTCAACTTATTTGTTGGACAATCTTAGCCTATGCCTCTTCCTAAAGACATTGTTGTGTAACAGATGGATGTCCAAGAGTGAGTTTCTTTATGGTTAGATTGAAGGGAAGGGTGTCTATGGTTTGTCAACCACCAGGTTTTAAAGATTCCAGACTTCCCTAAAGATGTTTTACGAAGTAGGAAAGAAAGAGAAAAAGGCTCGCTATGGTTTGAAAAAATTAAGCTCACCCTGAGACTTGGTTTATGAGACCTTGTCCACTTATTTGTTAGAAAACAGGTTTCGGAGAGGACAGATAGACAAAACTTTATCTATCAAGAGGGACCAAGGTGATATTCTGATAGTACAGGTATATGTAGATGATATCATTTTTGGGTCTACGAGAAGAAGTTATGTACAGAGTTTAAAAAAAAGATGCGGGAAGAAAAAGGAAGTTTTTAGTTGAGTTCTACGAGTGAACTGCACATTCTTCTAGGACATGAAAGTTGAAGCAGAAGAAGGGAAGATGGGATTTTTATAAGCCAAGACAAGTATGTGATGAGATTTTGAATAAATTTAGCTTTAGTGTAGTGATGTCAAAATAGCAAGCCAACCCGGTGGAGGAATCCTATAGCCTTTTTGCTTCAAAGATGCAGATGGTGAAGATGTAGATGAACACATGTATAGATCAATGATTGGCTCATTGATGTATCTTACTTCTTCAAGCACAGATATATGGTTGCTGGTATGTGTTATGTGCAGATTCCAAGGTTAACCTCTAAAGTTGTGACATCTTCATGCTGTGAAAAAGAATTTTTGATATCTTAAAAGGTCAACTAAATTGGGGCCTTTGGTATCCTAAGGATTCACCTTTTGACTTGTGGTGGCTTAATACTTGACAGTGACTATGAGGGAGCAACGCTTAGTTTAGGGAAGTCCACAACTGAAGATTAATTAATTCCTAGGATGTAAAATTGATTTCATGGCAGTGCAAGAAGAAGCCTTTTTTGTTTTGTGGTGCTAATTCCACATCAGAGAGCTAAATATGTAGCTGCTTTATTTAAGTTGGTTGTGGCCAACAAGGTGCTTTGGATTTAAAATCAATTGACGGATTATTGGTATAACTTTATGCATACAAAGATCTATATTGATTATGAGGGAGGAGTACTATATGCATAGCGAAAGAATCTGGTTTTTCACTTATTACAAAAACCACATTGAGATTATATCATCACTTTCTCAGAGATTCCAATGAAAAAAGAAGCTTAATTTTAAATGGATCAAGGATTCATATGACAAGAATGTTACAGATTTGCTTACAAAGCATTTGATGGTAAGTAGATTTCAATATTTTGATTGCTAGTATTGGATCTATGCTCCATTCTTTAAAGTTTTGGCAAGGAAAAAAAAAAAACTTAAATGAGGGGAGAGTTGGTAAGATAAAAAACAGAAAGAGAAAAGAAAAAAAAAAAGAGATGTGCGTGTTTAACAATAAAAAGACAGAGTGATTTTTTGAGGAAAACGAAAATATTAAGAGAAGTTGTTAAGTTGAAAAAACAGGGAAAGAGAGATGTGTGACAAAAATAGACAGAGAGTGGGTGGGGGGGGGGAATTGTGAGCTAAAATAATTGAGGAATTTCAAAAACAAACAGAGAGAATTGTGAGCTAAATAGAATTAAGAGGGAAAATCAATAAATAGAGACAGAGGAGAATTATATAAGTTTAAAATACGAATTGATGATGGAAATATTAATTTGAGAAGATGAATTGGAGTTTTTGGCTAGTGATTCAAGTTAATGGTTGCTAGGCATAAACTTACCGCTGTGCTAGATAATTTTTAAGTGCTGGCCATGCAAACTTACAACTGTTTGGTTGGGGAAGTTAATGCTGCTAGGCTTAACTTAATATTGAGTTACTACTGCTGGGTTACTTACGTATACTCATAAGTTGTAAGTTAATGTGTTAGGCATAACTTACAACATGCTAAGCGAAGTTAATGTTGTTGAGGGTATTTGTATTATCTAAATACTTTGATGATTATGGGTTTCATTCAAACTTTTATCAATTTCAATCTTTGAATACTTCTCTAATCATAAACCCTGTTAGGATAATGTTTTCTTAAACTTTAGTAAGTACCGACAGTACAATAGTTAGTACGACAGCTTATACTTTCAGTACCAGATATTACTAAGTGGTTAGTTACTGTGGTGAGTTTGTACTTTAGTAGAAATTTAGTTTTAGTACCGATGACGAAGATATTTGTGAGATATTTGTCAGAAATGTTTCATGTAAGACTTTTAGGGTTTATCCTCTTGGGTCTATAAAAGGATAACTGTTGACATAGTTTGTACATATATGAAATAGACGATTACAAATCAAAGATTATTCATAGTTAGCAACATCTGTAACTTTAAGAACACTTTAACAAAGGTGGTTATTAGTTATCATTATTCTTCCTTTAGTACTTGTGTGAAGATTCAGCACAATCACTTAACTATTGTATTCAAGTCATTGTTTATACATAGTCAGTTGTATTTATAATATCTTGGCTATATCTTTATAGGCTGCAAAGATCCATTCAGTTTAGGGACCCACAATTTGTATTAGAGCTTTTGTGAGAACTTTAATAAGAAAGATCAGTCAAATCCAGTATTCATCTCTAACCAACAAAATCTAAAACATTTGTCAGGAACACATTGATGAGGAAAAAAAAATCCACCACCACCACCTCCACAAACAAACTCAACGGCACCTACACAAACAACAAACTCCTCATACAAGTTCAAACCATCAAAACTGCCCTACTATCTAGAAGGGAGAATATGATATATGGGCTATGGAAATGAAAACCACTTCTGGCTCTTACTGATTATCAATCTGGGAGGTTATTCAAAATGGAAATGGTCCTGTGTCAAAGTCACAACTGATATGCCTAGGACAAATTAACAATTTTGCCTCCTAACAAACAGCAAGAAAAGAGAGATAGTGGCTAGAGGAAAGAGAAAGAAGTGCAAGGACCCTTGTAATGGAAAATTACCATAGATCATCTAGCCAAATTTCATAAGATGATCTGATGCAAAAGAAACTATGGAATGCCATCAAATCAAGAATTCGGTGGAAATGATGAATCCATAAAGATGCAGAAAGTACTTCTTAAAAGTAAAAGGTTTGAAGGATTCATTCTGTGTCCAACTTCAGATGGGATTCATAAAGGCTATGAGAGATTTCAAAGTCTTCTCAGAGTCAATTGATATTTATGGGGGAGCAGGTGTTATCTACTGAAGATGCAAATCAAATATTTCTAAGTCTCTACCTTCTGCCTTGGTTACAATCTCCCTAATCATGAGGAACAAACCAGGAATTGATTAGTCTCAGCTTTGTGACTTGTACAACAATTTAAGAGTTTTTTGAAATGATGTAATAAGCTCTACTGCACTCCATCTTCAAAATTGCCAAACTGGCAGCATTTGTATTCTGGTCGGAAAACACCAGCAGTACTTATGTTGTTAGTACAGTTTAAGGTGTTCCATTACTTCTGGTCATAACACCAAAGCAAAGAACAAACATCAACATCAAAATAATTTTATTCCTTGCTTGAAGTCATTTCATAGCTATCCTCAATTGGAATCATTGAGACTTACTTAGACAATGTTGATGAATTATGACCTTTGAAGAGGAAATGACTTGGAAATGGCAAGTAGCAATGATCTCAATTGAGGAATCAAAAAGTTCTACAAGAAGACTGGTAGAGTAAAGATACAATTTGTATGAAAAAAGAAATGATCTATTGGTTTTGATTTAAACCAAAGTGGGAATGCTAACAAACTGCCTCAGATTAGGGCATTTTTGCAAGAGAGTGTAGATCAATGGACGGGAGATGTAAAGAAAAACAGGAGGAAGGGATGATTGGAAATACTGGTAATAGAGAGATAGGGAAAGCAAAACTGGAAAACAAAAGAAAAAGAAGGTCTAATGCTTTAGTGACAGTTGATGGTGAAAGTATTGACTGGACAATCATCAAAAGATGATTAAAAGGATTATTGCTTTAATGGCTAAACAAACAACTCAGGATCTTGGTACAGGTATATTCTGTTCCAAGGAGTGTAAAGATCATATGCAAATCTTAAAAAAATATATGATGCTCAGAGAGAGGAACTTAGTGATGCTAGTGTAGAAATAAAGGCTTATATCATGGGTCTTCTCCCTTTTTTTAAAAAAGTCTTTGGTTGAAGCACAACTAGTTGCCCATCAACAAGGTCAAATTTGGTTATATGAACAAATAATCAAATTTATGGAACAATTGATTTAGAGGATAAAACCGATGCTCTAACATACCATAATGATTGTTGGCCCTAAGCTCAAAAGGAACAAAAAGATGACTTAGAGGGTTTTAGTAGAATAAAATGGAAATCAATCTACAAAAAAACTATTGAGTAGAATCATAAAATGATCAAATGTCTTGCCCTCTGATTAATTTTGGGCTTGGGTATGGTGATTTCAGATATTGTAGGAATTTGAGTTATGGAAAATGAAACTTCACAAATAGTTGTCTTTAATACAACAAGACAGTGATTTTGAAATCTCCGTTGTAATAAACAGCTTTATAAATCCTGGGGTTTAAAATGCAAAGGGTGGTTTACCCCCACCCAGATAGGAATTTATATGCCCTTCTGGGAACTGACATTGAAAAAAATAGTGACTCACAATATACTTATGGTCCAGGAAAGGAGGGAAAAAGACTCAACCAAGTGATGAAACTGAATCCCAAACAATCTGTTGTGAACTTGATATATGGCCTCAAACATTAGTACAGAAACTTCTGAATTACGTGTTGTGAATAAGTTGGGACATAAATCAAAAATAGAAGTGCAACCTAAGGTATGGAATCGATGCTCCTATTATTGAAGAATATGAATTAGATATGATTTGATGAGCATGTGTTTATGTGGAAAATAGGAAGATCTTGACACACCCTAGTTTTGTACCAAGCATGTTTGTAAAAAATCCTAGTGAAAATTTTAAGAATAGGTTCAAACATAGTCAAAAAAACCTAAGGTTAACAACCAAACAATTGAACCATGAGGATTACTGAAAAGAGCTGTTTTGTCTGTGGTAGTTTAGTCATTTAATAAGAGGATTGTTGATATCATGTCAAATTGGCACTCCTAAACAAAATGTGCTACATAAACAAAATCTGTCTAAAGGGTAATTGGTTACAAGGGAAAAGAAAGAACAAATTAAGATTTTTGTGGGGGGGGGGAGAGGGGAAAAAACAAACATGGGGACAATGTCAAAGAGGTGTAATAAGAAAATTAGTTTGTACAATTTGGCAAGTTACAAACAAGAAACTGGAACTAATCCAGAGTTAATAATGCCAAGGCTTAAGCTGTACTAACAAAGTTAGTACTGTAAGAACAAAGTATTAACAGACAGGACAGTACAAACTAGCACTGTGCTTTGAAAATTGATACTGTTAAGCCCATATGTTGAATGGTGTTAGGACCAGCAAATGTTTCTATAACAAAACCTAATTCAACCATCGATCAAGACCTTTCAAGGTGATCCAACAGGACTGAAAAAACAATATTCTTTCAAACCAAAAGGTTTATACTTTAAGGTAAAAGAAGTTAGTTACTGTTGAGGAAAAAAAACATAGGGTTCATTGTTGTTTAAGTCCTCAGCAAGTTGGTAAATGAGAAAACCTGGATTAAACAAAAAAAAATATCCCTCAAAATACAATGGTGGATCATAGCCTTTAGAAAATTATTCATCTTTCAAAGACCATAGGCAAAGGACCTCAAGCCCCAAACAGGCTTGGGTACCTCAAGAGAAGGGACTAAGCTCTTTCTTTTTGTATTGCAGGTGGATAATCCAACAGAACTTTTGTAAGATTAAAGGAATAATTGATAGTGGATGTGTTCCAGGCACCATGACAGGTGGAAACAAGGCCCCTACCTTGCTGACCTTCAAGACATTAATGGGTGTTTGGCCCTGTTGCCTGTGGAGGTAGTAGAGGATATATTACTGGGAAAGGTTATAAAAATCTAAATGGTGGTTAAAAAAAAGTTAAAATTTGAGGCATGTAAGCTTTGGTAATTAAATGAATTCAGCATTTCAATCACTTTTTGTATCAACAAATGTGGTGACAAAAAGAACAAGGTTCTGCTTTACTGACACTGAATGTACTTTTATTTTGTCTCCTAACTTTAAGATTACCTGATTGAAAATATCATATATTTACTTAAAACTCCCCAGACCCAAAAAATATGTACAGTTTCAATTTAGAGAACATTGTTCTTTAGGAGGAGGATTGGCTTGTTTGATCGCAAAGGCTACAACTGATGAATCTAAAAATGAATAGGAGGTAGGGTCAATGTCAATTTAAGAATATAAATAGACTTGTGATGTGAGTTCGGGAAACACTTTGTAAGAGGCTTACCTACAAAGCTTTTTTAAAATGACCACACTTGTGTTGCCTTGTCAGAAAAATGGGGGAAGCAACACAAAAAGCTTCTGTGTTATAAGGCCAAAGTTAGTTAGCTTATTAGACCACACCCTACCATCTCAATTTGGACTTGTTTGACTTACATCTGTAAGGGCATAAACATCATTAAGGACCTATTGTTTGTTTTCATTGATGATTTTAGCAGATTTAGTTGGACATTTTTCTTAAGAACTAAGGATGAAACTAGTGCAACCTTAAGGACTTTTATAAGGACAAATTAGAGATCCAATTGAATCAAAAGGTTTTTTTTAAAACCATTAGATGTGGGATAATGAACAGAATTTAAAAACAGGGATATTATTTAAATTCTGTGGTTTTTTTAATTTAAAAAGGGATCAAGAGAGATATAGCAAGACAGAAGGAACTCACAACAAATTAAAGTTGCTGACGGAGATAAGAAAAGGACCCTTTTTATATTGAGGCAGCTAGAACAGGAACCTTGCTTGCAGATTAATTTTTAACCTAACACTTGTGTTGGGCTTCTGAAGCCAGTTGTCTGCTTGCTAAGTTCCTAAACAGGGTATTAGTGACCCCCAAACCTATAATAAGACACCTATGAACTTTTACACTGTTTTTTATAGACACCATTTTTTAGTTATATAAGACCTTTTTGGGTTGCACATTGTGACCTTCTGAATACCATAGGCCACTTGGGCAAAATTTGCTGGGGAGGGAAAATCTGGTTGATGAGGGATTTTCTGGTTGGGTTTTATTTCTTACAAAGCAAGGCTTTTAGAGTATACAATCTTGTAACCAAAAAGAGTTTTGAAGGAAAACCTGCACATAACTTCTTAGAAGAGAACTAAACCAAATGTTGCAGGGAGAATAGGCCAAATTGGCTTTTTTGTGACTTGATTTTTGGCTGATTCTTATTGAACTATCATTATGTTAGTGAAGAGAATTAAGCGAACCTCATGCGAGGGGTAACAAGAATCTAAACAAGATTAGGTATTTTTATAAAAGACCAAAATTGTTTCTGGGTAATTCTCAATAGAAGAATGATACTGATCAAGACTGATTTGAACATACAATATGGCATTACTGGTCTTCAACAAAAAAATATACTTCCAAATCTGATAGTTAAGAGAGGAAAGTCCATGAGAAGAAGAAACAAATCTTTTTGGTGATCTTGCAAGACTTCAATCCAGGGGAAAAGGAAGCTAAATGAGGGAAGCTGTGACTAGCTCTCAAGGATGTAATATTGATCAAGAATACTAGACTCTTGGTTATTCAAGGAGGAGCGGACCTATGTTTATGCAATAGTACTAAATTTTTTAGTAATGTTAGCTATACTAACATAAAAAAGCTAGCGGGTACTAACCTTGGTCTATTCACTGGAGGGAGGAGGGGGGGGTACTAACCCCTGTTAGTACTGATACAACCTAATTTAAGGATATGGACTCTGAAATACCTCCATTGAGGAATATTCAATCAAGATGTTACTGATGGCATCTGTACACATTATTATTATGATGATGAGGTGTGTTTGCAGTGGCTGACTTCACAAATTTGGAACACTAGTTGTGAGTGTTAGTCCTGTTCCAAACTTCAAGATGTTGTAAATCCCTCTCATCCTTCAGACCTCATATAGGAGATCCATCATAGCAGTACAAAAACAAGGAAGCAAACTAAATAAAGTTCTGAAATCATGCTTTTATTAGTTATGTTCAAAAGCAAAGGAAGATCCAATCATAAGGACTTTCAATCATTGTTTGTTTTGCTGTTTTCTATCTTAAAACATGAACCCAAAGATAGGATTTTTTAGAAGTCCTTGAAGATGTGGAATGTATGGGTTGATTGCGATGAAGTAGATTGTTTGCTGTTTGAGATTCAAAAGGTTGTGGATCCTAGTAGGATTTGCCTTATGGAAAGAAGGCCTATCGGTTACCAAAGTGGGTCTTAAGAAATTAAGAAGGATGTGAATGAATGAGGAAGTGGTTGTCAATAACAAAGCTAGATTAGTTGCTCAGGGAAACAGGCAAAGAGGAAGATAGACTATGTTGAAGTTTTGTGCTACTGATGGCCTAGACTTGAAGCACTAAGGATCTTTTTAGCTTTTGCCTCATATATGGGGTTTATAGTCTACATCTAATGGATTGTTGAGGAGTTGGCCTTTCTCTATGGCAAAAATTGATTTGAAGAAGTGTATGTGTATCAACCACCAGGCTACTAGATCCTAAGTCTCCTCAGGAAAGTTACAAAGTGGTTTACAGCCTTTGTATGGACTTACTCAAGCTCCTAAGGCATGGTTATGCTACCTTATCTACTTTCTTTGTTTAAGAATGGATATAGAAGAGGGACAATTGACAAAAACTCTTTCTTCTTAAAGAAGAACAAAAATATGATATCTCTTTTAGTTCAAGTCTATGTGGATGATATCTTCTTTGGGTCCAACAAAGAGTCTTGTGTGTGATGAGGTTCAGGCTTTGATGAAGTGTAGATTTCATTGTGTTCGATGGGTAGAGCTTACTTTCTTTCTTGGCCTACAAGTCAAACAGGAATACCAAATGGTATATTCATAAGAAAAAAATACCCCACGGATAAGTATTGGTGATGATAAATCCTAGAAGGAAGTTTGACTTTGCAAGTGTTTTTAAGACTGCCTGTAAACCAATAGAGAATCAGAAGCCCTTAGTCAAAGTTTGATTGTATAAGAAGCCTGAGTGATGTTGGTTGTCCAGCGCTAATTGTGCATGTGTGGGCTCCTGGAAGGGTGGTGGGGGGTGGAGTGGAGTGGTTGTATGGGAAAAGGTATGCGTGGTGGTGCTAGAGAATTAGGGGGAAGACGACTAACGGGGGGTGGGGGGTGTGTGTTGTTGTACTGTTGGGCTGGACGTGTAGATGGCAATGTCTGCTAGGTGAATTGCTGGGTGAAGAGTGTGTGGGTATGAATTACTGATAGGGAGGTAAGGAAGAGGGCGTAGTTGGGCGGAGGTGGAGTTGGGGGGAGTCGGGATGTGAGGTTATAGGGGACTTTGGATTTAGGAAGGATGGTTGCAGAATACTGATGAGCAATGGCGGTGGTTGTTACATGGGGGGGGGAGGGGGTGAGTAGGGGTGGAATTTGTGTTTGTTTGAGTTGAGACGAAATAAGAGTAGATGGCGGTTTGTAGTAGAGGCAAGATTTTGGCCGGTTTTAGATGCTATAATTGTATTCTGGGGGGTACCATTGGGTGGGAGTGACTGCAAATGTGTAGGGATTAGATATTATGGAGAGATGGGGTGTTCTTCTTTATGTAGAGTGTGTTGGCATTTGTACCTCTTCTATATCCAGTCTTTATCAGAAAGTAGATAAGGTTGCATACCATGCTCTGAGTGATTGATGTAGTAAATACAATGCTTTAACCACTTCTGTAGGTCTTTCTGAGGTCAGACTTAGGGATCTATGGAAGCCTGGGGGTTGTGATAAAATACAATTCTTCATCATTTTGCCATTGAGCAAATGGCACTCTCACATCCATTTGTAGCGACTATAAACCCCATATTTGTAGGCTAAAGCTATATTTGAGACAAGTTTGGCTTCAATAGGATTGCATATGGTGACAGACATTTTTTGGATTCGATGTGGAGTGGACGGAAGATGGAAGGGGGCAGGTGATTACGTTGAGTGGGAGGGGGGAAGGCGTATTCATAGAAGAGGGATGAAGGAGGTGGGAGTTGTGTACCTTATGGGGGAAAGTTTGAAGGTGGGATAATTTTGGATTTGCGTAGATGGTGCCATTTAAGGGGGTGCGACATTTAGGATTATTGGACTGAGGGACTGTAGCATCTTTCCCTTACGTTATCTTCAAGTGGCTTATAAATTCTTCTTGGGTTCATGTACCCCCCCCATAAGTTAGTATTCATGAAAAACAAATAAATTGTTGATTTGTACTTATGATGGGTCGCCTTTGCTGTTGATTAATGTTCTATTTTAAGCATTGAGCTTTAAGAACTTTGATTGAGTGTGCTGAGGGGGTGTGTATGACTGTTGTTGGTTATCTTGTAGGTGTTCGGTAGGTGGTAGGGTTTGACTCTTGATGTGGGATCTGGGGACTATTCATTTAACAATCGAGTTTCCAATATTTGTGTGAAGTAGCACTGACACACCCTTTCTCATAGATTGAAAGTTGTAAATGATTGCCATCAGGTCACATATTGATTGATAATCCTCAAGTGGAGGTTCTTTCAGAGTATCTTCTTGTGAATTAGTTGGATCTGTACTTACAGGGTTAGTACAGCAGTATTAACTAGGTTAGTACGGCTTGCTTGAGTTGTTGGGCTATCTGTACTATAATTTGTTGTTAAGTGCTTTTACATTTTAATGATAATAATGGGTGGTATAATAGTGAGGTGGGGGCGGGATGATTGTGGAGGATGTGAGAGGATGAGGACTATGGTGAGGAAGGGGAGGGGTGGGGTTGGGAGCGATTGAGTAGCAAATTTATAGTTGTGTGGCTGCGGCGAGGGAACTGCTGCGAGGTAGTGAGGTGGAGGTATTGGAGTGTTGGGGGGGGGTTGTAACTGGTTGGATTGTGGGGGTTGGGATTTGTATTGGAGGGTTACTGGAGGCTGAGGATTGTTTGTGTTTGACCCTGATGATTTTGTGGGTTTTGTGACGGAATATGGTTTCATAGTTTTCTTGGTGTACTGCTGTAGCGTTTGCGTTTGGCTCTTACGTTCTTTATGATAGGTTCTTTAGTAATCAGTACATATTATCAATGGTCAAAATAAGCACAAGGTTGGTACTATTCCTGCAACATTTGGTTTGTTCTCATATGATGTTTATATGTGACAGGTTTTTCTTAACTCTTTTGGTGACAAGATTGTATAATATAAAAGCCTTGCTTTGTAGAGAATTAAACAACCAGAAATCCCATATTCAGAATTTTACAGCCAATTTTGCCCAAGTGGTCTATGGTATTTCAAGTATAGTCACATGCACCGCAAAAGGTCTTATATACTTATAATGGTTGGGTCTTACCAGTTTTAATACGTTCATTAAGGGGTCTTATTATGAGTTTTGTTTGTCATAATACCCTGTTTAGAACTAGCAAGCTAGTACTAACTGCTTCAGCCCAAAAAGTGGTTACGGGTAAAAAATGAATCTGCAAGTCATGGTTCTTGGCTGCCTCAGAACATAAGGGTCCTGTTTCTTTCTTCAAGCACTTTATTTTGTTGTGGGTCTGGGCATTGCATATAATTTCTCTTGATCCCTTTTAACCCACAGTATTTAAAATATTCCCTCGTTTTTTAAATTCTGTTCCATTATCACATCTAATGGTTTTAACCTTTTGATTCAATTGGTTCTCTATTTGTCTTATAAAGTCCTTAAGGATTGCACTAGTTTCATCCTTAGTTCTTAAGAAAAATGTCTAACTAAATATGCTAAAATCATCAATGATAACCAAACAATAGGTCTTATGATTTATGGCTCCTTACAGATGTAAGTCCCAAACCAGTACATAAGAAGAAGTGTTGGGTGTGGTAATAAGCTAACTCAACTTGGCCTTACAAGAAGCTTTTGTGTTGCTTTCCTTTCTGTATAGCACTCACATTTTTTATTTCCTGTTTTTTTTTTTTTTTTTTTTTTTTTTTTTTTCCTTTTTTTTTTTTCTTTTTTTTTTTTTTTTTATTTTATTATTTTTTTTTATATGTATTATTTTTTTTGTTTTGTTGGTGTGTGTTTTAAATGTTAATGTAAGTTTTTGTGTAGGTAAACCTCAAGTCAACACTAAGTAATCAAGAGTTTCGCCGTCATGTTCATCAAGAAGAGAAGCGCTATTGTAGGTAAATCCTCTTACGCATGAAGATTATCGCCGATCGCACTAGAGCCTCCTAACCTTCTATTGATATCTCTTAATTTAAGTTAGAATTTCATCAGTTATGCCTGAGCCTGCCTGCATTAATCATGAAGAGACGAGTCTGCAATGTACCTCGATTCATTCAGATTGAGAAGCCGATAACTTAAGTGATTCTATATACAATGTGAAATCCAATGTCACATATTGTTTCAGTTATGAGGAGAGTTTACATATAGTTTCTATACTGTAAAGAATTGATAGATTCATCCATGTATACTGTAAGAAAGTTAGTGTGATGACAAAGACTAAGGGACAGTACGCGCGCGCAGTGAGCATGTCAAACAGAACCTATTTGTTTAGTTAAGATAGATCGAGTACGCATTGTCAGGTATACATCATAAATTTATCTTTGAGAGAAATGTGATAACATAAACAAGTGGTAAACCACCTCCCCGCAGAATCCAACCACATGAAATCTGCAAGAATACGTCCAACTATCTCAGTAGAGACCACACAACTCAGCACCCCCTACACATCAAACAACAGAGTTTCACTCCCCACCTTCGAACTCAACCTCATCTCCTTGTGCTTTCCAACCAGTCACCGAGACAAGGACTCACCTACCCTTCCTGCGCGATACCCACACCGCCTCTCCCCACATAACCGCACTACAGAAACTGTCCCAGTCTCCCCTCCCATCCCCAGCACACCGACCGGAAGCCTCCTCCCTCTTCATTCTCCACACTCCATCTCGCTCTCAGACTCATACCCCCTTACCCCCCTCACACCTCCCTATCTCATCTCTCTCCATCACGTTACCAACCCCGTGCGGCGCCTTTTCTCCCTCCCAACCCACACCCTCTTCACCACACCCAGTAATATATTCCTCTACTACCTCCAAAGGCATAACAGGGCCACACCCCATTTCCCATTGTACCATTGCACTCACCGCTCCAGCCACCACCCGGCCCTATAGCGCGCCCCATTCGTCATTCTGTCCATGTGCCTGGAACACATCAATTATCACAATTATTCCTTTATTCTTTAAAGTTCTGTGTGGATTATCCTGCACATACAAAAGAAAGAGATTAGTCTCTCTTAGGGACCCAAGCCTGTTTGGGCTTGAGTCTGCCTAGTGGATCTTTGAAAGATGAATAATTTCTAAGGCTAGATCCACCATTGTATTTGGAGAGGATATTTTTGTTGTATCCTGGTTTTCTCCATTTAAACTTGCTGAGGAGCTAACAACAATGTCCTATTTTTCCTCAACAGTACTAACTTCTTTTACCTTAGTAGTATAAACCTTTTGGTTTGAAAAATTTGTTTTCAGTACTGTTGTTCTCTTGAAAGGTCTTGATGATGGTGAATTAGTTTTGTTAGAAACATTTGCTGGTCTAACACCATTCATCATGGGCTTAACAGTATTAATTTTCAGAGCAGTGCTAGTTTGTACTGTCTGTCTGTTAATACTTTGTCTAGCAGTACTAACTTTGTTAGTACTGCTAGCCTTGGCAGTATTAACTGGATTAGTTCCAGTTCTTGTTTGTACTGCCAAAGGTACAAACTAATTTTCTTTATTTACTCTTTGAGCATTGTCCCATGTTTGTTTTCTCAAAATCTTATTTGTCTTTTCCCTTGTACCATTACCCTTAGACAGATTTTGTTTATGTAGCTCATTTTGTTTAGCCAATTTGACATGATAGTCACAATCTCTTATTAAATGGATAACTACCACCGACAAAAAACATGCTCTTTATTATATCTCATGGTTCAATTGTTGTTTGTTAACCTTTGGTTTTTTGACTATGTGTTGAACTTTCTTAACATTTCACTGGGTTTTTACATGCTTGTAACAAAACTAGGTGTGTCAAAGATTCTTCTATTTTCACTTTGACACATGCTCTCATCACTATCTATTCATATTCTTCAATAATAGGAGCATCAGACCATACCTTAGGTTGCACTTCTATTTTTAATTTATTGTCAACTGATTCACACACTAATTCAGAAGTTTCTGTACTAATGTTTGAGGCACATTTATCAAGTTCAGTTGTTTGGGATTCAGTTTCACTTGGTTGAGTCTTTTCTGGACCATATGTGTATTGTGAGTCATTCTATATTTCAATGTCAGGTCCAGAGGGCCATATAATTTTCCTATCATGGTGGGGGGTAACGCTTGCATTTTACAAGGATTTATAAAGCTGTTTTATACAAGGTAGATTTCAAAATCACTGTAATTTTGTTTTAAAGGACACTTTGTGAAGTTTCATTTTCATAACTCAAATTCCCACAATATCTGAAATCACCATACCCAAGTCCAAATTTATCAGAGGCAGACATTTGATCATTTATGATTCTATCAAGAGTTTTTGAAGAATGATTCCATTTGTGTACTATTACATCTAAATCATCTTTTTCTTTTTGAGCTTTAGCCAACAAAGTCACTTATGGTATTGTTAGAGATCTGTTTTATCATCATAAATTATTTTTCATAAATTTGAATTTTTTTGTGTCATACCAAAAGTTGACCTTGTTGATGGGGGCAACTAGTTGGGCTTCACCCTTTTTAAGACCATTGAGTATAAGCCTTTATTTCTACACATGCATTCACTAAGTTCCTCTCTTGAGCATCATATGAGGTTTTTTAAGAAATGTTGAATATGATTCTTTCACTCATTTGAACAGGAATATACTGTATGTCTGGATCTGTGTTGTTGTTAGACATTAAAGCATAATCTTCTTCATCTTTTGAATGAGTTGTCACAGTAATATTTCTCCATCAAAATGTCACTAATGTTTAGGGACTCTTTCTTTCTTTCGTTTTGTTCCCATCTCTATTTCAGTATTCCCATCCATCCCTCCTATGTTTTTCTTCCTTTGATCTACACTCTCTTGCAAAATGCCCTGTTTTGTGGCAGTTGTAGCATTCCACTTTGGTTTTATCAAAACCAACAGGTTCTTTGGCATCAAATTGTAGCTTTCTTCCAGTCTTCTTGTAGAACTTTTTGATTCTCATGGAGATCATTGCTACTTGCCATTTCAAATCCATTTCTTCAAGGTCATATTCATCAACTTGATCTAAGTCCTCATGATCCAATTGAGGACAACTTGAATGACTTGCAAGCAAGGAATATGATGATGTTGATGTTGATGTTTGTTCATGCTTTGTGTTATGACCAGAAGTAATGGGAACACCATAAGCGGTACTAACATTATTAGTACTGCTGGTGTTTTCAGAAACAAATGCTGCATTTTGCAAGTTTGAAGATGATGCAGTAGAGCTTTTTACATCATTTTCAAAAACTCTTAAATTGTTGTACAAGTCATCAAAGCTGAGACTATCAATTCCTGGTTTGTTCCTCATGATTAAGGAGACTTGTAACCAAGCAGAAGGAAGAGATCTTAGAAATTTTTGATTTGCATCTTCAGTAGATACACCTGCTCCATAAATCTCTAGTTGACTGAGAAGACTTTGAAATTTCTCATAGCCTTTATGAATCCCATCTGAGTTGGACACAATGAATCCTTCAAACTGTTGCTTTAAGATGTACTTCTGCATCTTTTTGGATTCATCATTTCCACCGAATCTTGATTTGATGGCATTCCATATTTCTTTTGCATCAGTCATCTTATGAAATTTGGCTAGATGATCTTCTGGTATTGCCATTAGCAAGGTGGTCCTTGCTCTTCTTTCTCTTTCTCTAGCCACTATCTCTTCTGCTGTTTTAGGAGGCAAAATTTTAATTTGTCCTGCAGTATCAGTTGTGACTGACACAGGACCATTTCCATTTTGAATAACCTCCCAGATTGGATAATCTGTATGAGCCAAATAGTGTTCCATCTTCATAGCCCATATATCATATTCTCCCTTCTTGAGAGTAGGCAGTTTGATGGTTGAGACTGTATGAGGAGTTTGTTGTTGTGTTGGGGCCTGTTGAGTTTGTTGTGGAGGTGGTGGTGGTGGATTTTCATCTTGTGTTCCTGACATGTTTAGATTTGTTGGTTTGAGATGAATAACTGGATTTGACTATTCTTCTTATTCAAAGTTTCTCACAAAGCTCTGATACCAATTGTGGTTCCTTAAACTGAATGGATCTTTGCAGCCTATAAAGGATGATAGCCAAGATGTATAAATACAACTGACTATATAGAAACAATGACTTGAATACAATGTTAATGCGGAATCTTAACACAAGTACTAAGAAGAATAATGATCAACTGAATAACAACTTTGTTAAAGTGTTCTTGAGAGTTACAGATTGCTAACTATGATATGATCTATGATTTGTAATCGTCTATTTCATATATATTCTAACTATGTCAATAGTTATCCTTTTATAGTCCAAGGATAACCCTAAAAGTCTCACATGACTTTCTGACAAATATCTTACAAATATCTTCTCATCGGTACTAAACTTTTTTTCTACTAACGGTACTAACTAACAGCAGTACTAAACACTTGTACTTATCGGTTTCTAAGTATAACTGTCGGTACAAATATTGTACTGTCGGTACTAAGTTGAAAAACATTAATCCTAACTGGGTTTTATGAGTAGAGAGTATATCATGATTGAAATGAGTAATGTTTGAATGAAACCCTTAATCAAAGTTATTTTTATAAATTACCCTCAACAACATTAACGTTCGCTAGCAGTTGTAAGTTATGCCTAACAGCATTAACTTTCAACTAGGAGTAGTAAGTAACTCAGCAGTAGTAACTCAATAGTAAATTAAGCCTAGCAGCATTAACTTACAACCAGCAGTTGTAAGGTATGCATGGCAGCATTAACTTTATCTAGCAGCGGTAAGTTTATGCCTAGCATCATTAACTTTGAATCACTAGCATTAACTCCAATTCCTTTCTAATTAGCATTTCCATCATCAAATTAGTATTTTAACTTACAAATTCTCTCTGTCTCTTTTTTATTTCTCTCAATTCTTTTAGCTCACAATTCTCTCTGTCTGTTTTTTATTTCTCTCAATTATTTTACCTCACAATTCTCTCTGTCTGTTTTGGTCACACATCTCTCTTTCTGTTTTTAACTCACAACTTCTCTCAATTCTTTTTTCTCATCAAATCACTCTGTCTGTTTTTTAACAACAAAATCCAATTTTTTCTCTTTTTCTGTTTTTTGATCTTACCAACTCTGTCATTTATGTTTTTCCTTGCCAAAAACTTTAAAGATTGAGCATTTCGAATAATAGCAATCAAATATTGAAATCTACTTACATCAAATGCTTTTGTAAGCAAATCTATAACATTCTTGTCAGTATGAATCTTGATCATTTGAATTAGCTTCTTTTCATTGGAATCTCTGATGAAGTGATGTTATTAATCTCAATGTGTTTTTGTATTAGTAAGTGAAAAACAGGATTCTTTACTATGTATATAGTACTCTCATTATCAATATAGATCTTTGTATGCATAAAGTTATACCCATAATCCAGCAATTGATTTTGAATCCAAAGCACTTGGCCATAACAACTTGAAGCAGCTACATATTCAGCCTCTGTTATG
Source organism: Tanacetum coccineum (assembly GCA_026074375.1). Lineage (NCBI taxonomy): Eukaryota > Viridiplantae > Streptophyta > Magnoliopsida > Asterales > Asteraceae > Tanacetum > Tanacetum coccineum. Next base: position 42,436 of record BQNB010001824.1, on the reverse strand, counting down.
GAATTAGCAACCACAATCTGCTTCTTACACTGCCATGAAATCAATCTACATCCTAGGATTAAATTTATTCTTTGTTGTGGACTTCCTATCTAAGCTTGCTCCTGCATAGTCACTGTCAGTATATGCCACCAAATCAAAAGGTGAATCCTTAGGATACCAAAGGCCCAATTTAGGTTCTTTCTACCTATTTTCTGGTAAAAACTTCTTGTCCTCATGCTCAGCAATGCTAACTGCCACTTCAAATCTATCTCTTCTAAGTCATCTTCATGGATTTGTTCAAGGTCCTCATGAACAAGTTGAGACCCGTTTGGTTGATTGGCAAAAAATGCATAAACAGTGGCATCACGTAAGTTAGCAGTACTAACTTATGTACTAGCAGTGCTAACTTGAGTGCTAGCAAGACTGACTTTAGTGTTAGCAGTATTAACTTCATAAGCAGTATTAACTTCATTAGTACTACTAGGAGATGACACAAAATCCATGTTTTGAGAACTAGAGCTTGAGCTTGAGTTTGCAGTTCCTTTAACTTCTTGTTCAACAATCTTGAAATTGTTGTAGAGATCATCAAAGCTCATTGTGTTTAGATCAGGTTTATTCCTCCAGACCACAATATGAGTATTCCACTAAGAAGGCAGACCTCTCAAAAATTTCATATTAAGATCTTCTTGTGAAATATTTTCACCAAGAATAGCCAACTGACTTACAATCTTCTAAAGCCTGTTAAAAATTGAATCAAGAGACTCTGTTCTTGGATCACTAAAGTTCTCATACATTTACTTCAGAAGAGTCTTTTGAGTCTTCTTTATGGCATCATTACTACCAAATCTTGTTTGTATAGCAGCAAACAAAGTCTTGGCATCCTTGTACTAATTAAATGTCAGTAGATGTTCATTTGGAAGTGCCATTAGTAACATACTTCTTGCCTTCACATCATTCTTTTTTTTGAGTCTTTTCATCAGCAGTTACAAGACCCGGTATTAATGTAGTTGATGAACCATCAGCATTTGTTATTGTTTGAGCTGCTGGTTTGAATGAGTTTCCATTCTCTATAACATCCCATAGAGCATAGTCTTGTACTTGAAAGTATTGCTTAATCCTTAGTTTCCACATATCATATTCACCCTGTTTGAGAAGGGGCAACTTTGCAGTAGTATTGGTTTAAGCAGTTTCTATCTCTTCCTTGTAAGTAAATAGATCTTCTTGTAAGTTTCTTCTAGATCAAAGTTTCAGAACACAAGCTCTGATACCACTTGTTAATCCTAATCTAAGATCTATTCTTTAGCTTGTAAAGATTAAGTTACTTTGGATAAATCCAAAACAACTATGGTAGAAACTTTGTGAATACTAAAGAGTATGCGGAATCTACTCTTTAATACTTAGAAGAATATTAATGAAACAATAAACTTTAAGAACAATGATATAACTGAAAAGCTTCAACATTATTATTATGAATAATACGAGTACTCTGTGTAGTACTAGGGTTTACAACCTTGAAGCTATTACTATTGTGTATACAATACCATAACCTAGGATCTCTTTTTATACACCAAGGAGTCCTTTACAAGATAACTACAGATCTTCTATAATTCTAATCTTATATGCAAATCTTTCTAACTAAATAGAATATACACTAAATAAGTCAATACTTACATTTCATACGTCTTCATCCCTTTAGCAGTCTTAAGTCTTCATGCAGCAGTCTTAACTCCTTCAGCAATGTTAAGTTAGTACTGGCAGTACTAACTTTCTTCTATCAGTACTAACTAGTTAGTACTGGCAGTTGTAATCTTGAGCAGTACTAAGTCTTTGGATTGGCAGTACTAAGTTTATAAGTTTAATTCCCAACAATATTTTTGGATCAACAACATTAACTTCTGAGCCAGCAGCATTAACAGTTGAACTAACAGCATTAACATTGTTAGTGCTGTTTCCATCACTAACAGTATTAATATTTTTAGTGCTGTTAATATTGTCATCATTCTCTTGATTAATTCTTGGCTCCTCTGTACTTAAACCTCACTATCTCTTCCTTTAGTTGGATTTCCACTTTTATTCCCTGGATCTTCAGTATCCTTCTTTTTCTCCTCCCCTGATGGTTTGAATCCAGCATTAGGAGAATCCTTTGAACTAGAAGAGAATGGTAGATCTTGAATAGATAATGGTAGCAGTATGTAATCTTTGCCAGGTATTGTCTCCATTCTAGCTTTACCTGCATTATCATATACTTTTGTACATGTATTATAATTAGAATGATTCCATGCAACAACTGGCTTATAGTTCATATATTTTGTTAGTGCATCTATATCAAAAAGCCAATTTGGTCCACTTCCTGCAATATTAGGTATATTCTCACTAAATTAAACATGCATGTTCTCTTCTACTATCCTAGTTCTACTGTTGAATACTCTGAATGCTTTGCTATTGGTAGAGTATCCTACAAAGAACCCTTCATCAGCCTTTCCATCAAATTTACCTAGGTGATCTATGGTATTAAGGATTGTAACAGGACACCCAAATGGTCTCATGAAGCTTAAGGCAGGTTTTCTACCTAGAAAAAGTTCATAAGGGGTCTTGTTGTGAGGCTTGATAACTAACACCCTATTTTGGACATAACAAGCAGTATTAACTGCTTCAGCCCAGAAAGTTGTTGGCAATTTTGAATCAGCTAGCATAGTCCTAGCAGCCTCTATTAGTGTCCTATTTTTCCTTTCTGCTACTCCATTTTGTTGTGGAGTCCTAGCAACACTAAATTCCCTCTTAATACCCTTCATTTCACAGAACTGATTCATGACCCTATTCTTGAATTCAGTCTCATTGTCACATCTAATCACTTTCACCCTAAGGTCTATTAGATTTTCTATGCCTGTTATAAATGTTTTAAGGATTTCAAAAGTTTCATCCTTAGTGGCTAAAAAGAAAACCCAACTAAACCTACTAAAATCATCTGTGACAACTAGGCAGTACATCTTTTTCATTAAACTCTTTACAAATGTTGGGCCAAATAAGTCCATGTGCAACATTTGTAATGGTTGGCTGATTGAACTAACAGTTTTGGACTTACAAGAAGCTCTGTGTTGCTTTCCCTTCTGACAAGCAACACAAGTTTGATTAATTTTAAAAAGTTTTATAGGTAAACCTCTTACAAGGTTTCCCTTTACCAGTTTATTCATTGTTTTGAAATTTACATGACCAAGCCTCCTATGCCAAAGATTAGATTCATCTAGTGTGGCTTTTGCAAAGAGACAAGTTAGACCTCATTGAGGAATATTTTTTTAAATCAACACTATACATGTTATCCTTTCTAGGAACTTTAAGCAAAACATGACTTTCATCAGTTAACTTAAAGTTTGGAGACAGAACAACACATGCAGTATCAGTAAAAAGAACACTATTCTTCTTGTCACACTTTTGTGAGACACTAAAAAGGTTAAACTTTAGTTCCTTTACAAAGTACACATCTTCAAAATCTAATTTACCAGTTGTTATTTTACCTTTCCCAGTAATTTTCCCTCCTTTGGAATTTCCTCCAAAGGCAACAAATCCTCCATTAATTTCTTTATAATCTGTAAGATAGGATCTGTTTCCTGTCATGTGCCTAGAGCATCCGTTGTCAATCACTCCTTTATCCTTCAAATCTTACTGTAGATTGCCCTGCATATAATGGTAGGAGAATTAGTTTCTTTTGGGGACCCAAGCCATTACTGACTTGGATCTGCCTTATGCATCAACATAGTCAAATCTTTTAAAGGACATTGATGCACCATTGTTTCTGGAGACATAGACTAAGACTTTATGTTTTAGTCTCCAAACCCAACATGCTGAGGCCTTAACAGCATTTCCCTTATTTCCCTTAACAGCACTAAGAACTGCTTTTGGCCTTGCAGTTTTAACTATTTCATTTGGCCTAGCAGCATTAACATTTTTATCATTAACAATATTAACTCTCTTATTAAAATTAATGTTATTACCTGCTGTTATTTTGTTAAAAGGCCTTCTAGCAGTTGAATATGCATTATTAATAACATTTTTCATGGGTCCTGCATTATTCACTGTTGTTCTTGGTTGAACAGTATTATCTGGTCTAGCAGCATTAAGTGAAATTGGGCTAGACCTAGTTAAGACTGTTCTTGGAACCATGTTCCTTTTTGGACTGGGGTGAGTTAATTTAGAGAAATTCTATTTGTTCACCCTTTGAACATTGGTCCAAACTGGTTTTTCAAACCTTTGATTATTATACCAGTTATTGCAATCTTTCCTCAAATGTTCAAAACTACCACACACATGACAAGCTTTGTTGAACATCTCAAAATCATTCCCTAATTTTTAAGACATCTGCTGATTCCAATTTCTCTTGTTTCCTCTAGGACTAGGTGTGTTTTGCCTATTTTTATCAACTGATGTGTTCCTAGGAGATTTTACTTGCTTAGTAGACTTAACAAAGTTTATCTTAGCAAAACTAGGTTTATTAAACATCTCAACAATTTTAATCTTAGGCACATCTTCTTCCTCACTTTCAGACACCCAATCCTTAATAATTGGGGCTCCATCTTCTTTCCTAGCAGTCTTAGGTTCATTAGTCTCAACAGTAGGCTTTTCAACTACAGACTCACTAGCAGACTCATTCATATCAACAAAATCATCTAGACTAGGATAAACTAAATCATGCTTAGGTGGCATAAAATTCCTAGTATAGGGAGGTGGGACAGCATTATACCCTAATCCTGTTTTACACTTATCCATTATCTGTCTGTCTAGAAGTTCACTTAGGCTTTTTGATGAATTTTCAAATTTTTATACTGTAAGTTGAACCTCATCTTTTTCTTTTGTAACCAACTCCAACTTCCTTTTAAGCTCTGTAATATCTAAATCTCTTAAATAGATTTCACGTTTTAAGAGTTTTATATCTTCCTCATACACAGACTCATTTTTCTTAAAGACTAACAGTCTAGCTTCTATAGATTCTAAACCAGTTTTATAAGAGACAACACTTACCCTAGTTGTTCTTAAGTCTTTAACTAATTGTTCATTTTGTTCTTTTAGATTTTTTACACATTCTAAACAAGATGAACAACAATTTGAGTCATTAGATACCTCAGAGTTTGTAGAAGAACTTGAACTTGTTGAAGAATAAGCCATGAGAGCAAAATTGGTTGGACCTTCTTCTGCTTGGTCACTCTAATCATAGCCAAAGCCATCACACTGAGACACTAAGGCATTTGAAGTAGTTTCTTCAACTGGCATAGTCCTTCTTGTAGGTTCCTTGTTCCTACTGTCTTGATTCCTGGGCGCCCTGCATTCCCTTGCAAAGTGTCTTTTCTTTTGACAGTTAAAACATTATACCTTGGACTTGTCAAACCCAATTCTTTCTTTATTGGTCATGTCCAGCTTCCTTTCAGTATTCTTTAGGAATCTTTTTGCTCTCATAGTTAGCATAACAATGTTCCACCTCTAGTCCATCTCTTCTAGATCATCAGGATCAATTTGTTGAAGATCTTCATTATCAAGCTGTGGAATACTTGGTTGGCTAACAAAGAAGGAATAAATCATTGCATTACTTAAATTTTTAGCAGTTTTTAAGCTATCAGTAGCACCCTGAGTGCTAGCAGTATTAACACCCTGAGCAGTATTAAATGCTCTAGATGCATTGTTAGTGCTGCTAAAGGACAGAAAGGCTACATTGTGTGAGTTTGTGGTTGAGTTAGATGTCCCCTTGACCTCTGATTCATAGGCCTTCAGATTGTTGAAGAGGTCATCCAAACTTAATGTCTCACTCTCTGATTTTTTCCTCCAAACTATAGTATGCATAGCCTATTCTTGTGACAAACTTCTCAAGAACTTCTAATTGATATCTTCTTGAGAGATAACTTTACCATGCATCTCCAGTTGACTAATTAGCTTTTAAAGCCTTTCATAGGTTTGTTCAATCACCCCTGTGCTGGATGCAACAAAGTTTTCATACTACTGCTTTAGAAGATTTTTCTGAGTTTTCTTTGTAGCAGTATTACCTCCAAATCTGCTCTTAATAGCCTGCATCAGTGTCTTAGCATCCTTGTATGAGTTGAACTTTAATTGATGCTCATTAGGTAAGGCCATCAACAAAGTTCTTTTTCCCTTCAATTTTGCCCTTCTTTGTGCCTTTTCTTCAACACTTATAGGAGGGATAGCAGTCTCCTTACCATCAATAAGTTTTGTTACTATGGGTGCATTACCATTTTCTATGATCTCCCATAGAGTGTAATCAATGCACTGTAGGTACTGCTCCATCCTCATCTTCTAGAGATCATACTCACCAGGTTGGAGTATGGGTATCTTGATGGTTTGTGTAGATTGAGACTCCATTGCTTCTTGAAAAAGTAGATCTTGTGTGTAGTAAAGTTTCTTCTTATTCAAAGCTTCTTACAAGCTCTGATACCACTTGTTGATCCCAATAGAATAGATCTTGAATTATTTAGCTTATGTAAGGTTTAGTTATGCAAGATAAATCTAACACAACCATAGTAGAAACTTTGATTATGAATATCAAAGACTATGTGGAATCTAGTCAATGATGCTAAGAAAAATTTCAATGAAACAGTAATAACAAACAGTTTACTAAACTTTCACCCTCAATATAGAACAAACACTCTTAATAGTGTTAGGGTTTACAAAACCTTGAAGCTACGAATAACACTTTTCTAGATATGATTTGATACGATTTTTGATACATCAAACTCTATATCCCAACGCCTCCTTTTATACACCAAAGAGTCCTAACAAGCTTACAATATTTTCCTAAGTTATCATGATCTTCTAAACAAATAACTTATATGTATTGTTGGGAATTAAATGTGTTCATACTTAGTACTGCCATGTCAAGAGTTAGTACTGCTCAAGTTACAACTGCCAATATTAACTAGTTAGTACTGCTAGAAGAAAGTTAGTACTGCCAGTACTAACTTAATACTGCTGAAGGACTTAAGATTGCTGCATGAAGATTAAAGACTGTTAAAGAATAAAGACGTGTCAAGAGATTTGTATTGACTTATTCAGAGTATATTCTATATAGTTAGAAAGATACGTATAAGTTTAACATTATAGAAGATTTGTAGTTATCTTGTAAAGGACTCCTTTGTGTATAAAAGGAAATCCTAGGTTATGATTTTAAATGTACAATAGAGATATAATTTTTGATACATAGCTTCAAGGTTGTAAACCCTAGTACTACACAAAGTAGTAGTATTATTGATAATAATATTGGAGCTTTTCAGTAATATCATTTTTCATACAGTTTACTATTTCATTAATATTCTTTTAAGTATTAAAGAGTAGATTCCGCATACTCTTTAGTATTCACAAGTATCAACCCTATATGTTTTGGGGATTTATCCAAAGTAACTTAATCTTTTACAAGCTAAGAAATAGGACTAAGTTTGGTATCAACAAGTGGTATCAAGCTTGTTTTCTGAAACTTTTGATCTAGTAGAAACTAACAAGAAGAACACTTTACTCACCAAAGAAGAATGGATTCTAGAAAGCTGCTCAAATCACTACGACTGCAAAGTTGCCCACTCTCAAACAGGGTGAATATGATATGTGGAGGCTAAGGATTGAGCAATACTTTCAAGTACAAGACTATGCTCTATGGGATGTCATAGAGAATGGAAACTCATTTCAACCTGCACTAAAACTACAACAATGTTATGGTACCATCAACTACACTAATACCAGGTTCCCTGTAACTACTAAAGACAATGTTTAAAGAAAAAATGGATATGAAGCAAGAAGTATGGTTAACATAATTGGCGACTTCCAAATGAACATCTAATGACCTTTAATCAGTACAAAGATGCTAAGACTTTGTTTGCTGCTATACAAATAAGATTTGGTGGTAATGAAGCTACAAAGAAGACTCAAGAGACTCTCCTGAAGAAAATGTATGAGAACTTTAGTGCTCCAAGCACAGAGTCTCTTGACTCTATTTTTAATAGGCTTCAGAAGATTGTAAGTCAGCTGGCTATCTTGGGTGAAAATATTTCACAAGAAGATCTCAATATGAAATTTTTGAGAAGTCTGCCTTCTAAATGTAATACTCATGTTGTGGTCTGGAGGAATCAACCTGATCTAGATACAATGAGCTTTAATGATCTCTACAACAATTTCAAGATTGTTGAACAAGAGGTTAAAGGAACTGCAAGCTCAAGCTCAAATTCTCAGAACATGGCTTTTGTGTCATCTCCCAGTAGTACTAATAAAGTTAATATTGCTTATGGAGTTAGTACTACTAACACTTAAGTTAGCCCTGCTAGCACTCATGTTAGCACTGCTAGTACTCAAATTAGTACTGCTAACTTATGTGATGACACTGTTTATGCATTTTTGGTTAGTCAACCAAACGGGTCTCAACTTGTACATGAGGACCTTGAACAAATCCATGAAGATGACTTAGAAGAGATGGATTTGAAGTGGCAGTTAGCATTGCTGAGCATGAGGACAAGAAGGTTTTTCCAAAAAACTAGTAGAAAGATCACTATCAATAGGAGTGACACAGCTGGATATGAAAAGTCAAAGGTGGAGTGTTTCAACTGTCACAAGATGGGACACTTTGCAAGGGAATGTAGAGGACATAGGAACCAAGATCGCAGGAATTGGAATCAAGACAGCTCTAAAAGGACTGTAAATGTAGAATAAACTTCTTCCAAAGCCATGTTGGCTATTGATGGAGCTGGTTTTGACTGGAGCTATATGGCAGATGATGAAGTCCCCACAAACATGGCTCTTATGGCTTTTTCAGACTCTGAGGTACATAATGACAAAACTTGTTCAAAAACCTGTCTAAAAAGCTTTGAAACTCTTAAAACTCAACTTGATGATTTAAGAATAGAGTTTAACAAATCTGAGTTCAATTTAGCAAATTATAAAAGAGGGTTAGCATCTGTAGAAGAGCAACTTGTCTTTTACAAAAAGAATGAGGTTATTTTTTGTGAGCAACTTGCTGTCCTAAAAAGAGATATCTCATATAAAGACTCAGAAATTAGTATGCTTAAAAGTGAGTTAGAAAAGCTTAAGCAAGAAAAAGAAAGCAATCAACTTAAAATTGAAAAATTTGATAATGCTTCTAAGAGTCTAGACAAATTAATAGGGAGTCAGATACCTGATAAAAGTAGAAAGGGTTTGGGGTTTGTAAGCTATAATGCTGTTCCACCTCCTCCTACAGGGTTATTTTCACCCCCAAACCTTGATTTGTCCAACTCTGGTCTAGAGGAGTTCCAACAGCCTGAGTTTGAAGGCTATGGACCTAAGACTAGTAAGAATGTCAGTGAAGATACTTCTAATGAGGTTAGGGAATCTCCTGATGCCCCAATGGTTGAGAAGTTGGTGTCAAATGATAAGTTAGAAAAGAAAACTGTTTTTCCTACTTTTGCTAAGATAGAATTTGTTAGACCTAAAGAACAAGAAAAATCAGTTAGGAAACCAGTTAAGTATGCTGAGATGTACAGGTCACAAGGTCCTAGGGAAAATCAAAGAAACAGGAATAATCAAAAGTCCCAACAGCTAGGAAGTGACTTTGTAGTGTACAATAAAGTTTGTTTTGTCTGTGGAAGTTTTGACCATGTACATGCTAACTACAATTACCATCAAAGGGAAAGGGTGGTATCTGGGAATAATTATACAAGGGTGAATTAAATTTATTCTACTAAAAAGGCTCACCCTAGTGCTCACAGAAACATGGCTCCAAGAGCAGTTTTAATAAAAACTGGCCTAAGACCACTTAATACTGCTAGGCCTGTTAATACTGCTCATCCTAAAACTACAATTTATAGTGCTAGACCAATGTTAAAATTTTCTAAATCAGCACAATCAACTATAAAGAGGCCCTATCAAATAAAAATAACATTAACTAACAAAAATTTTAGCCAAAAAGTTAGTACTGCTAGGGCATTACTTAGTACTGCTGGGCATTACTTAGTACTGCTGGACATTACTTAGTACTGCTGGGCTTTACTTAGTACTATTAAGCTAAACTCAGTACTGCTAGACTACCGTTAGTACTGTTTGGGAATAATAGATTTTTTTAATTAAATATAGCCCTTGAGATATTTTCACCAACTACTTCACTTGTAGGTTTCCTTAAATTGGATAATTCATGAACTTTCTTTAACTCAAAAGATTTATTCACGATAAACATCCAATTTTATTCAGTCGGTCCAATCAAAACCTTAAGTACTCTCTATATAATCTCAATTGACTTTGCCAAACACACATACTCTCATAAACGAACCTAACCCAGACCTCAATCGATCTTTTCTTAATCAACAATGGTGAATTTGGAGTTCTGTGACACATACAACATGGTCGCTTACTTAAAGAAAACAGACGGCAGTGAAGGATTTCATCAAATAGTAGATTTTCTCAATACAAGTCACATTTCATATGCTCTTACTGAAAATCCCACTATCTATGTTTCTCTTATTCAACGGTATTGGCAAATTGCTACTGCAAGCATACTTGATAATGGAGAAATGGAAATAACTGCTACAATAGATGGGAAAGTTAAGATTGTTATTGAGCCATCTATTAGGAGGCATCTCAAGTTACAAGATTCTGATGGTATTAGTAATTTGCCTACTACTGAAATTTTTGAACAACTTGCTCTTATAGGGTATGTGTCCAATTCTAACAAATTGACCTTTCAAAAGGGACACTTTTCCCCTCAATGGAGATTTTTGATCCATACCATCCTTCATTGTTTAAGTTCTAAGAAAACTGCTTAGGAACAATTTAGTAGCAATATAGCAACTGCTATCATTTGCTTGGCCACAAATAGAACTTTTAATTTTTCTAAATTGATTTTTGATGGTATGGTGAAAAATTTAGATAGTAAGACTAAATTTTTAATGTATCCAAGATTTATACAAATCTTTTTGAACAAGCACAAGAGACTGCTTCTACCTCACAAAAGAATTTATATTTTTCCTACCCATACACAAAAACTTTTTAGCAATATGAGGGGGGCTTCTAAGGGTTATACTAGGGTAGACATTCCATTGTTTCCAACAATGCTTGTTTAGGGCCCAATTTTTTAGGGTGAAGGATTAACAGTCCCAGTTGAGTCCCATCACACACCCACAGGTGCTCCATCAACCTCACAACCACATCTTTCACCGACACTTAGGAGTTCTATCAGACAGGAAACTGATGTTCCTTAGTCCAGTTCTTGTCCTCACACCAATGTAGCAGATGAGGCTGCTTCTACAGGTGTGGATGTTAGATATGGAGGGGCTGCCACTATTGTCACTGGCTTAGAAGCAGGGTAGGCCAGTGGTAACATTGATAAGACCACTACCATGCCCCAAGATTCACCTCTCCTAAAAGTTCACACACTTGGAAGTGATGAGGGCAGAATGCAACACAATGAATTGATGGATTTAGTTACAAAATTGTTAGATAGAGTTTTAGCTTTGGAGACAGACTTGACGCATACAAAGAAAGTTTATGGTGCTGCTTTTACAAAGCTTATCAAGAAGGTGAAGAGGTTGGAGAAAAAGGATAAGCTCAGCAAGTCAAGAAGAAAACTCAGACTGGTTCTCTCAGATGAAGAAGGTTTAGATTCAGATATTTTAGCTCTAGAGGACCTTCCAAACAGGGGAGGAAAATTGCTCAAATTGATGAAGATGAGGGGATTACTTTGGTACAAATGGGTGTTTCTACTGCTAGTATAGATTTTACCACTGCTAATGTACCAGTTACTACTGCTGGTGCAGAAATTAGTACTGCCAGCCCTGAAGTTAAAACTGCTGTTAATTCTATTGATGATATTGCTGCTAAAAGTTTAGTGTACATCAAAAGGAGTCTAGCAAAGACAAAAGATAAAGGTAAAGGTATAATGGAAGAGTCTGAATCGGCTATAACCAAGACAAAAAGGCAACAAGAATAAGAAAGACTTGGTCTAGAGATAGTTGTGAGACTACAAGAGGAGTTTGATGAAGAAGAGAGGCAAAGGATTTCCAGAGTACATGAAGCAACTAGATCTTTTTCTGAGGTAGAATGGGAAGACATTAGAGCAAGAGTTGAAGCTTCTGAAGAGTTAGTTCAGAGACTACAGACAGAGGAAAGAGAATAGTACAGTAAAGATGATCAAGCAAAGATGTTTGTAGATCTTATCAATCAAAGAAAAAGATATTTTGCTGCACAAAAAACTGAAGCAAATAGGAACATGCCCATGACTCAAGCTCAACAGAGGACTTATATGTCCAACTATATCAAGCTTATGGGAAATTATAAACTGCAACAATTAAAGAGACTTTCCTTTGATGAGATCAAGGACTTATTTGAAACTACAATGAGGAAAGCAAACACTTTTGTACCCATGGAGACTGAAATTAGAAGAGGAGTTCCAGAGTTAGTAACAGATAGTTCACAAGCAATAGTTACTGAATCTACAAAAGCTGGAGGTACTAAAAGAGCTACAAAAGAAGAATTTAGTCAACAAAGTTCTAAGAAGCAAAAGTCGGATGAGCTATCAAAAGAAGAGCTACATCAATTGATGATCATAGTTCTAGAAGAAGGAATGAATATTAAAGCCCTACAAACCAAATATCCAATCATTGACTAGGAGGTTTACACTGAAGATTCAAGAATGTACTGGAAAATCATTCGGGTTGGTAATCATACAGAGGTATATTAGGTTTTTGAAGATATGCTAAAGTCCTTTGACAGGGATGATTTAGTTAAACGATGGAGTCTGGTTCAAGAAAGGTTCAACTCAACAGAACCAACAGAAGATAAAGAAATAGAGATCTGGGTAGAGTTGAAGAGACTGTTTAAACCTGATGCTGATGATGAGTTATGGAAGTCTTAGAAACATATTCATGATATAACATGGAGACTGTATGATACATGTGGAGTGCATCATGTATCTACAAAGGATGGAATGGATATCTACATGCTGGTTGAAAGGGAATATCCTTTATCAAGAGGTGTTCTTACACATAAGTTAGTTGCAAAGCTCTTGGTGGAACAAAATAATGAGATGTCTAGAGAACTTCTTAGGAAGATATTCATTTCAGATTAAAAGACCAAGAAGATAAAGTGTTTAGAAGAATCCTCTCATAGAACAAGGTTTAATTCAAGAAACTTGATGATTTGAAGGTAAATCACAAGTTTAGGGGAGGATTGTTGGGAATTAAATGTGTTCATACTTAGTACTGCCAAGTCAAGAGTTAGTACTGCTCAAGTTACAACTGTCAGTATTAACTAGTTAGTACTGCTAGAAGAAAGTTAGTACTGCCAGTACTAACTTAATACTGCTGAAGGACTTAAGACTGTTGCATGAAGATTAAAGACTGCTAAAGAGATAAAGACGTGTCAAGAGATTTGTATTAACTTATTTAGAGTATATTCTATATAGTTAGAAAGATACGTATAAGTTTAACATTATAGAAGATTTGTAGTTATCTTGTAAAGGACTCCTTAGTGTATAAAAGAAGATCCTAGGTTATGGTTTTGAATGTACAATAGAGATAGACGTTTTGATACATAGCTTCAAGGTTGTAAACCCTAGTACTACACAGAGTACTCGTATTATTCATAATAATAATATTGGAGCTTTTCAGTTATATCATTGTTCTTAAAGTTTACTGTTTCATTAACATTCTTCTAAGTATTAAAGAGTAGATTCCGCATACTCTTTAGTATTCACAAAGTTTCAACCATAGTTGTTTTGGATTTATCCAAAGTAACTTAATCTTTACAAGCTAAGGAATAGATCTTAAGTTGGGATCAACAAGTGGTATCAGAGCTTGTGTTCTGAAACTTTGATCTAGAAGAAACTAACAAGAAGAACTCTTTACTCACAAGGAAGAGATGGATCTAGAAACTGCTCAAATCACTACTACTGCAAAGTTGCCCACTCTCAAACAGGGTGAATATGATATGTGGAGGCTAAGGATTGAGCAATACTTTCAAGTACAAGACTATGCTCTATGGGATGTCATAGAGAATGGAAACTCATTCAAACCTGCAGCTAAAACAACAACAAATGCTGATGGTACCTCAACTACACTAATACCAGGTCCTGTAACTACTGAAGAAAAGGTTCAAAAGAAGAATGATATGAAGGCAAGAAGTATGTTACTGATGGCACTTCCTAATGAACATCTAATGACCTTTAATCAGTACAAAGATGCTAAGACTTTGTTTGCTGCTATACAAACAAGATTTGGTGGTAATGAAGCCACAAAGAAGACTCAAAAGACTCTCCTGAAGCAAATGTATGAGAACTTTAGTGCTCCAAGCACAGAGTCTCTTGACTCTATTTTTAACAGGCTTCAGAAGATTGTAAGTCAGCTGGCTATCTTGGGTGAAAATATTTCACAAGAAGATCTCAATTTGAAATTTTTGAGAAGTCTGCCTTCTGAATGGAATACTCATGTTGTGGTCTGGAGGAATAAACCTGATCTAGACACAATGAGCTTTGATGATCTCTACAACAATTTCAAGATTGTTGAACAAGAGGTTAAAGGAACTGCAAGCTCAAGCTCAAGCTCAAATTCTCAACTTCAATTAGCAGTAGTAATATATACTAGCAGTAGTAACTGGCAGTACTAACTACTTAACATATTTTTCACTAATATCACTAACAGTACTAAGTTATGCTTAGCAGTAGTAACTCTAACTTTAGTAGTATTAACTCCAAGATCATCATGAAGTCTTTTAATCCCAACACTTAAGTCCATGGTTCAGGGGAATGGATTCAAAAATTTTAGACGTTTATGGAAGACCTATCATTCTTGATCTTTAAAGACCCCACTTTTGATACTGTTCATCTCAAGTGGGGGAATGTATATGTTATTATTATCATATGCTACAGAGGTAATGTGTATAAAAAAGGTGTATGAATAAACCTTTGTAGCATATTCATGTTGGTTACGTATTATAAAACCAACTGTTATTCGAGATATAGAGATGGTGCACCTATAAGCCATATGTATGATTTTGAAGGTTGGGCTAGTATGATCCGCTTCATCATTTCAAAGCAAGACTTCATTATTACATCTAATACTAGCCCATTATTATTGCCATGATCAGATTTTTGCTCTTGGACACTTGAACTTACGGATGGACGGTAACCGGTTATGACAACCTTAGATTTATAGCCTGTTTGTTTTGTGTTTATTTTTCACCCAATAAATGTGTATCCCATGTCTTATCCTAACCCTTTAATGATTCTAGCCTTTAGCCTCGAGTTAAGGATTTGAGCAATCACATATGTCTCGTTCATGGATTTGGGCGAGCATGTGTGGTTTTTTAGCCTTTTCTGGATCAGTGGTATCAGAAAGAGTCAATCACCTATTCAAACCTATGTGTGTCACCCATGTTTCCTTTAATATCTGTTTAGACCCTAACTCTAGCTGGTGTAGATTTGTGTACTTTCCAAGCTTATGATTGAATACATGCTAGGACAGTGTAATTGAGTGATCACCCTAAAAATGAAACACTTAGACTAGCGAGAGTTGAATGAATTTGATCCCCTTTTCGTGAGGTGTTCAGCTTTGATGTTTTCTAGCATAAATAAATTATGAATTCATTTCTCCAAGCTAAAATTGGGAAAGCTTTTTATGAATTATTTTAATAGGTCTACTTGAGGGCAAGTAGAAGTCAAGTAGGGGGATATTTGATAACATCAAATAGTTAATACTTTTTAGTATCAAAATCCCTATCAACATGCTAGTAATTATTGTATAAATGCATGAAAATGATACTTAATCACTTCATATTTCGTTTACAGTAAAAATACGATCATTGGAACAAGAGACACAAGATTTAGACGTGGAAAACAAGTAAATGAAGGATTCTTAAGCCAGTTACGGCGTAACTACCCAGCAGGAACTACGTCGTAACTCAATTAAGGCAAGTATGGCCATCACCTTGGTTATGAAGTAACTTCTTTGTAATAATTACGTCATAACCTGCCACGCAAGAAGATTGATGACTCATCTTAGTCATAGTTATAGCATAACAAGGACTCTACAGTTACACCGTAACCCATATTAAGCATGTATCATGGAAGCCCACATAAGCATAATTATGACATAACCTAACTCATCAATTACGCCGTAACTAAATCAAAACCTATAAATTGATCCTTATTCTTGCACATTCGATATCACCATCGCAAAGAAGTACCAAGGGGCGAATCAAGCTTCCTAAGGCCGAAGAATTCCACCATAAGTCCAAAGGAGAAGTCACTTTACTTATATTTTGTATTAATCATTCATAAAATGAATCTTGTAAGAATTATGATGTTTCAATCCATGATCACTTTCATTATTTCTTACTGTGTCATTGCTATGAGTGGCTAAGCACTTCTAGTGTTGGCCTAGTTATGAATTTGCTTATGTTATGATTGTTTCTTGTTTATTTATCATTTTATTGGATATCCGTATTGCCTGTCATTGATCCCTGAGTTTTGGTAGTATTGAGGGTGGTTTAGATCCTGTTAGTTCTCTTATTAGGCGGACATGTTGAACTTAGAATTATCAGGGTACTAGGATAAGTTGGCATCTATTCCTAGTGTAGGAATTGCCCAGATTACTGCCTTTATCGCATTAAATACTTAAAAAGCTTAGGAAATCTTTTAGAGGGGGTTTATAATCTATCTTAGGTTATAGACAGGTCTTTAGGATAGTTGGGGTTTACTCACTACAACTTGGATACCCTACCATCGTGACTTATGGGGAATTGGGATCTCAAGAAGTATAGGATAGACTACGAATGTCAATTCGGGTCTGTTGATATTAGAACCACTAATAAAACTATATCTAGACATTGCACTAGGAAAACATATCATAGCATTAGAAATGAAATAACTAGGTTAGCACGCCTTTCTCCCTGATTGTTCTCATTTCATTTTATTTCTCGCTATTTATTTTCCTGTCAAGATTTCAAATCAATCTTTAAATTATTTTCAAACCTCTGACATAATCAAATTAAAACTAATACAACTTAGCTCTTGGGACGACCTCATATTTACCAATCCTGCACTACATACGACCGGGTTCTCTGCCTGTTAGTACATGTAGTCATCGGTAGACGTGTTTTATAAATTTAGAACTTTTAATAAAATTAATTCAAACTTAAGTACGCATCACTAGTAGAAGAAAGAAGAGGAGTTTACTAATTTGGGTGGTTAGCTAAAAGTAAACGAAAAGGCTATTTGGGTAAATCCTAAGGTGCCTCTTTATCACGCATATAACTATCATCACACTGAATTTATCTCACTCGTATTCGTAATGATTTACAAGCACAAGTTCTAATATATTAACCTAATTACGTGAAAACAACTATAAGGGCAAACAAGTCTACATAAAATTTAAATTGGCCCAAAAATTAGAAAATTTTAAAATCAGTCTCGTTTTCCCTGTTTACCTCCCCCCCACCCCCCCTCCCCCTCCCACCCCACCCCCCCACACTTAAGGTTTGAATTGGCTAAATCGTAAAAATTTAACTTCAAAATATAAAATAGGGAAATAAAAGTAAGAGAAAACTTAAACTTCCCGGGTAAAAGAAATCGCGATTGAACTCCATATGATTATCGCTACGCAACAGCTAGCATGAGCGTGTGAGATCAATCAAATTCGCCTCCAAGCATCCTCCTTCATCATTACCTGCTACATTATTAAAACAAAACAAACAAACACACAAAATGCAAACAATAATATACTAAACATAACGAGCATGTAACACCCCCACACTTAAGATTTTCTAAGTTGAAAAACAACTTTTTTTAAAGGGTTGTTACTATTAATTCAAAAACTAGAAATTAAAAGCACCATTAATGCTTTTAAAACCTATTGTTGCCTCCCGAGAAGCGCTTAATTTATTATTGAGTCATTAGCTAGACTCTTTCCCAGATTTAGGATTCTTTGATGATACGGTTCAAATGGGAAATTTCCTTTTTTAAACCTTGAGGGTAAGGGATTTTTGTTATGTACTCCACAAGCGTAGGATATACATTTGGTCTTTTTGGGTTCTCCGTGTCCTCAATATTTTCTTTTGACACTTCATTTTCAATGCCAACAAATGATATTAATTCTTTGTCACCAACATGATTTGATATTTCATCGTGTTCAAACACCTTCACTTGAGTGTACGGGATATGCACGATGCAATCCTTAAGAAATGGTGATACAGTCAGTGAGTTAGACGTGATTAGGTTCGGGTTTGGCATGGTTGGATTAGGCTTAGTTTCTTCCTCCTCGATGAATTTAACATCACCCTTATCATTACTGTTTCGGATTGAGGGTATTTTGTAGATAATTTCATGTCTCGGTTTCATATTTGTGGCAGGGGGAAGGGTTTCGGTTGGCAAGAGAAACTCAAATTGCCTCTCCAAGTTTTGGATTATTGCTTGGTGGTTCCTTAATCCTTGATTGATTTAATTTTCTAATACAACCATCTGATTCTTCATGCGTTCATTTGCTTTCGTTTGACTAGCCATCCACTCTCTCATCATCTCCTCCATTGAGGTTTTGGTAAATTCGAAATATCGCGATGGATGTGAGTTATGGTTTGGATAGGAGTACGAATTTATGGGTTCATGGTCGTGATATCCTCTGTGATATCTTTGGACATAATTCGCTTCATGAGGTTCACATATCGAGCGTTATTGGTTTTTTTTTTTCATCCTTCAAGTAGTCATCTAAACTGGTTGTCTCTACGACCGTTATTGCATCTCTTGAGTCTTTCCTTATGATCAGGAATTATGAATCAATTTTTGTAGCGAGAGCTTCGAATTTATCTACAAATATGGCGAGATCAGGATTAATGTTATTTCCTCCGACGAAAACAACGATTTTTGGTTCGGGGCTGTTTTGGGATTCACCTGAGAAATCGAGTTGGAAAAGAACCTTATCCTCTAGGATTTTGAAAGCATTGTTGGGAGTTTTGTAGAGGAATACTCCTCCAGCGTCGAGAATTCCTTGTGTTGGATCGTCTAAACCACGATAGAATATTTGAATTTTCGCTCTTTTGGTTAGACCATGTCCGTAACAACATTGCGAAGCATTTCTTTCAAAATCCAAGCTTCAACGAGAGTTTCGTTACTGAGTTGGTGAAAGCTATGAATATTATTTAGGAGACATTTGAACTTTGCAGGAGAAAAATATCTTCTTATAAAAGCTTCTCTCAATTCGTTCCACGAAGTAATTGTTCCTTCGTTAAGCTCGTTCAACCAAATCTTAGCTTCTTCACATAACGAGAAAGGAAATTTCCTCAACATAACTGCTTCCTCTTGATTTTCACCATATTGGAATAGGTTACCAATCTCAAGAAAATCTGCTACGTATAGATGAGGATCTGGCCCAGATTCAAACCTTCATATTGATTATCCAGAATCATTTGCATGATGGGTATCTCTTGATAAGCGTAAGTATTAGTGGAAATAGGGCGTTTAATAATAGCGGAGCTAGGTGTCGGAGCAACGATCCTAGTGCTTGACTACATCGGTTGGTCATCAGGACCAATGACGATTATGGGTGGGGAATCAGGCGGATTTTCGAATTTCTTCATCAATATTTTGATTTTGGGCGTTACAACGAAAAGTTTCTCGATGAACGGTTGTTTGACAAAAGGTACGGGTGATTCGACTTTGAGGGGTACGTTCGGTGTCTTTTCGAACTTAGTCCTCTTTTTTATTTTTCGTTTAAGTTCGCGGAATGGACTAGTGAGATGTTTACCCCAAGAACGCGGGTTTATACAAACCCGGAGCGATTTGCAAAAAGTCATAGGAAATAAAAAAAACTAAATGAAAGTAAAAATCTTTTTGTATTTTTTTTAATGATATGATGTAAAAAGAAAATTAACTTAACAACTATTAGATAATCTTGACATCATCCTATCAAAGGTTTTCGGTAGCTCCATTGAACGCACAAAGAAGCGGAAGAAGTTGAGAAGCGGTTGTGTCAGCCGCGAAGCATAGTAAAAACCGACTTCTTTAGGGAAGCAGAACGACCCGCCTTATACCTCTCTTATATTTTGTTACAATGGGTGAGTCGATTTACCAAATGACTAATGATGTATAAGAATAAAAAATAAACTAAATAAGAACAAAAATCTTTTTGTATATATTAAAAAAAATAAGCTTGACTACTATAAGAAAAATATTACCACTATTATTTTTACTATTTTATATTATGACAGAGAAGAATTAGTAATTAAATTAACTACTACAAGAAAAAAAAAGGTGGTTGGTGTGTATAATACGGGAATGAGAGTGATTGGAATTAGGCTCGGTATGATCGTAAAACAAGGTTTTAGAAACGAGATTTTGAAAGGAAAATTTTTCAGTATTTGACCAGAATGTTCCAGCTGGCCGGCAGAGAAGTCCTGCCGGGAGGCAGAGAGTGAAGTTGGTTTTGTCGAGGGTCGCGCCGAGCGGCAGAGGTATCGTCGGGAGGTGCGCCGGGCTGCAGGAAGATGTTCTGACCGAGCAAGGCAACCAAGGTTCTGTAGATTGTTTTTTTTTTCGCAAGCCAAAGTAGCACAAATTATATGAAGGAATTACAAAGAATTCAAAACACATAAATAACACGAAACAAATCCCACCAGTAGGGCGCAAAACTTGACGTGTTCGCGACTAATAGTTTTAAATTTATTATAAACAAATTAAAAAATTAAGCAAGAACACTACGGGCAAGTATGACCTTTTTTTATAGCTAGCTTTTTGTTTTAAGCCGGGTCGTTTGTATCGTTCACTAGGATTTGGGTGTTTTCGGTTGTGAAGAATCTAAGTATCAATAAGCTATATGAAAACGGTAAAGAGGATGCCACAAGCCTAAATACCATATAAGCAACTAATATCCACGGAATTGATCGATAAACAAATTCAATAAGTAAAAGACATCACTTATTTGGATAGTTCATAATTTAACTGGGATTGTCATATGAAGATGGTTTTTACAAAATTGATTTCAAGTTAAGAATACGATGGTGACAAATTCCAATTATCAACCAATCATGTTTAAGTTTATTAAAAAGTTTGATTCGCGATTCGTCTTCACAAACATGTTAAAAAATTGCACTCATGTTTCTTTTGCATAATAAAGCCCATA
Source organism: Tanacetum coccineum (assembly GCA_026074375.1). NCBI lineage: Eukaryota > Viridiplantae > Streptophyta > Magnoliopsida > Asterales > Asteraceae > Tanacetum > Tanacetum coccineum. Next base: position 21,347 of record BQNB010001824.1, on the reverse strand, counting down.
AAGAATTGGTCATTCAATAGATAATCATCCATAGACAAAATAATTATAACTAGTTGATTTGATACAAACTTTAGACCTTGAATTCACCAACAACTATTCAAAGACACTGATTAAGCATATTGGTTATGATATCTCATTGACAAATGGATCTCAAATAGTACATGGAAATCATATTGATCAAAACTATAATCAAAACATCAAACAATACTTATATGATAAAACATTCATAAATCAAGTGTTTTAGTACTACTCCATGGATTATTTCAACAATAAACTAATGTTTCAACAATCTTAGCAATCTTATAAATTCTAGATTTGTATTGTTTAATTCCTAGATTAGCTATATTATTTGATGTGGGACACGGATTTAGTGCACCCATTTATTAAGCTTCCACATCGATCTATTACGTTGTAGTACCATCTGTAAATTGTTCACGTATATCTTGTCGGGATGGGTCTTTGTGCTCTACTTAAGGATTTGGCAGAAGGTTTTAGAAGTCTTATAGCGTTTGTATAATGATGGTGAAATTATTATTGCAGGTTTATAGGGTGGTTTTTCTATATTGGAGAAAGTGAGTCTTGAGGCCTTTTTTTATGTAGAAATCCACCCTTGGCCACCATGCATAAGTCTTGGCACAAAGAATCATGAATCTTCCAGAATTTTGAGTTATGAAGGGACTTGATCCGACTTGAGGCGGTTGGCACTTAAAGCGGAGCCTCTACCGGGCGGCACGGGACTCTGCCGGGCGGTACTACTCCTGCCGGGTGGCACAATGGATTGCAGTTCTCGGCCTCAAATGCTCTATGGCTGTAAGGGGATTAACTCAATTTTGTTTTTTTTTCTCTTTCTTCGCTTTGGCAGCTTGAATCACAGTCAATACGAGTTCGTATGATCAAGTTATGGTCAAAAATGGTTAAAGGATGATCTCATTGTGTCGGGTTCAAACTATATCTTCCAATATGTCTTCGTTTAAGCTTCCCAAGTGTATGGTACTTGGTCGTGGGTATTTATTCTTCAACTTATCTTCGATTTGACTTTATCTCGGGATTGGAAGGACAAGAGATAAGAGATAGAACAATCAAACCACAACACCGAGAATTGTAGTGGTTCGGCTACAAAACTCTTCTTCGCCCTACTCTACTCCCCGAGTATCCGACTCGAGATTTCACTATGTCAAACAAGCCTCCCTTCAGGCTGGGGGGCCGGGGGGCGCGACAAAGGAGAATTCTGTTACATGTCGAGGTACTATTTCCGACCATTTAGTAAATGCCGAGTTCTAATCTTAACTAGAACCAATCTACCACTTCACAAGAGTATTTTAAGGCCTTAAAAATCTACTTCGACACACCAATAAAACTTCGAGATTTATACACTATCCGGATCTACACAACTACATAAGAATGATATAAAATAGATCATATCTTGAAGATAGAATTGGGAGAAAAGATTATCTACAAACACTTCTTTTCTTAGCGAATAAGAGTGTTTTTCTCTTGCACTGAAGAAGAAGGAAAGATTGGAATCACTTAAAAACAAGGATTAAGAAAGTTAGTGATCAAAAGGTGTTAGAAAGATTAGAGAGATGTAGAGAGAAGAAGTATGAACAGATAAATGTGTGCAAATTGTGTAAGTACAACTACCAAGGAAATGTGAAGTTTTTATAGGCAGTGAAAGATGAGAGCAAGTTCTGTGGGACGGTCCCACGGTCAGATTATATCTAGGGACCATCTAATCATATATAATGGAAGATCCACTATGTAGACGTCTTACTTTTGTATCTTTAGTAAGGAAATGTTTATCTGATCCAAATTTATCTGTTTTGGAGGAAAATTAAATTTTGAATTTATATAATTCAATAAAATATTTCTTTAATTAATAAAAATATTTTGTATATTTTTATTTTTATAGAGATTTTATTACATTTGTAAAAATGTAAAGTTTAAGACAAAAAGATTATCTTTGATAACTAATCATGTTTAATGATTTGTTTATACATACCTTAGGTGATTTACGTCGAAATGGAAGTTTTAACTAATAATTCGTGTATTACGTTTATTTTATAATAGAATGTTTATAATCTATGTCATCTTACTAAAAGCGTAGAGAATGGACGTCAAAATATAAATACACGTTGTTAGACCATTATTTGTACTAACAATTTCTCTTTTTTGATGATGGCAAAAATATAAACTCATTTTATATAAAAATAAAGCTTTACCAGTTCATTCAATGAGTTTTAGACCTTTTTTCTTCTTTTTTTGCTCAAAAAAAAAAGGTTAGTAGTAGAGTAGTGATAGAGAACATGAATCGACGATTCTTACCGCTCCCTTTGGTTGTATTACTCCCCTCGTTTGGGGCACCAATGGATCGAGCTACGGTAACTTGCTACAAAAAAGAGTTAGAAAGACGAGTGCGATGATTATAATTTTCTATACTTAGAGAATACTCACGACAAATATATATTGATTCGTGTGTTTAAAATAGAAGTAGACAAAGTTAATATGCATCAAATCACAATTTTACTAATAGATAAAGTCATTCATTCTTATAGCTTAAAATAAATTTCTACTTGAAAAAAGGTTATGAATTTTTTCAGACTAGAAAAGTAAGACATACCAGAATTTTTCATAAAGAAACATCCTCAAAACTAACACTAGATCAATAGTTGATTGATGTCTAGGAGGTGCATTAAACAACAAGGGGGGTGGTCATTTATTTAAAAGAAAATTAAAATATAAGAATGTCTAATTTTGACGATTGTGAAAGTGGATGAGTTAGAAGTCTAGTGTTGCAGTGGTTGGAGAACATGGACCGAGTAGGGTGGTGACGTGTGAGAAAAAAACTAATCCAATTAAGCTCATCTCTCAATGAATGAAATTAATTTCAGGTGTACATGCAACAATGACAAAATCTTAAGTGAAAGAAATGGACTTCGGTCAAGGTAACGGGGGGGTGAATCTGGGTGATGGTGGAGAATGACGGAGTATGGGTTGGTGCTTTAGTGTAAAACTTTTGTTGCATTTTGAGAGGGGTTGGTTTCAAGTAAATATGATATGTGATGAAGTTGATTCACCATTTGATCCCTAAGTGGATTTAGGAAATTAAGGAGGTGAAGGTAGTGTAGGTGTAACTCTTGGAGGATGTGGTGGTGAAGCACTAGGGTTTGACGAATGGTGGTGTGTTGATTGTGTAGAGGAGTGGTTCTTCTCCACCTTGTCTTACGGGGATGCAGAGGTTTTCTTGAGAAGTTTTGAGAGGGATTTGAAAAAGACACGAGGCTTAGGATGAAGGGATGGATACTGAGAATGAGAGGAAAAATGATAAGGAATGAGCAAGATGAATGGTGTAGTAGAAGAGGTTATGCCTTTTGAAGTAAAGCATGGAGTGAGCTGGTTGATTATTCTATAGGTGTTTGGCCAATCTAGGAGAAATACCAAACTCAAGGCTAGAAAGGGAAAGTTCATAGTTTTAGAAGAAAAAGGAAATAGTAAAAAATTAAAGTGTCCATGATGCGACGGTCATATAGATATTGTCGGTCCCAGACTATATTAGGGGGGGCCTTACTATGTATTTGGGGGCCAGTTTTTCTGGGAGTATACAAAAATTTTCCTGTATTTCCTTTCTTTCATTTCTTATGCCAGGATCAAGAGAAGGCTAGAGGGCGCACTTCCTTTGTTCAAGAATCAAAACTATTACTAGCTAAAATATAATACAAATGGGCCAAGCTAGTCTATCCAAGTTTGTGATCAAGCAAAGGCATAGTGGATCAATAGAAGGCCATAAAGAAGCATGCATTATATAAGTTAGACTAAAGCAAAGATATAAATTTAAGGATAAAGCACTAGATGGCATTCTTATTTGTTCTTGCCGCAATAATCCCTTAAGTTTTGCAAATTTTGGGCTAGTACGACTAAGTCATAAGTCATAATATTATACTAAAATCAAAGGCAATATATGTTCACTTCAACATTTCTAGGAATTCCCTCCGTATTGATCTAGTTGCTCCTCGTACTCTTATCATCACTTGGCAGCTCCGAATACTATAAAAGTTAATCGTTCTTTTTTTTTAGTTATTATAATGGACCCATGAATGCATGACATGGGGAATGATGATTCTGGGTTTGTTGAGTTGTGGATGAACGGGCGTTACATAACGAAAGAGATGTGTTAGTAACATGTCGTATGGCAATGGAGACTCGGGTTGACTTTTAACGTTGGACATTCTTTTGACGATGAAATAAGCCAGATTGTTGGATTATTTGGAAATGATGCAATACATCATATGACATGATGAGGCAGAGATGTGATTGCAGTTTTCTCATAGACTCAAGATGTTTTATCGAATGATTTCATCCCAAGTTCTCATATCGGGAAGTTCGAATTTGTGAATTTTGTTAGGTAAAGCATTTTTAAGTGATGGTTTATGGTTACTTTGAATGTAGTATGAGTTTAGAGTTCTTTGAATATAGAATTTGATTACTTTTAGAGAAGGAATGTGGGTATGATATGGACCTTCGGTTTCTCGATTTGTTTTGAGAGAATCGAGACAACATCCTTCTAAGTAGGCACATTGTCCTTGCCACGAAATGCCAAGAATATTGGTAAAACGTTCAAGACTAATGGTGAGTTCCTCATTTAATGCCCAAAAAATTATGGAGAAAGTTTTTTCCTCATTTCTTATGAGTTTAAATTTAGAGTAGAATTCTAACAAAAATCTTGGACAAATTTGTTAATTAATATTGTATAGTTTTTGAAAACCTAACGTTTCAATCATGATTTTGATATTTTCTTAAGTTATGTATGACGGCTGTACAATTTGTCCTTCATGAATAGTTCTAGATTCAAGATTTTCAATTATGGTTTTTGGTGTTTAGGGATGTATTTTTCATTTGAGATTTTAGGAATATAGTTTTCCGTTTGTTGAAGTTCAATTTGAAGAATGTGATTCATGTTGACACCTAATAGAAGAGAAATTGACTCAATATATGTGTATATGAAGTCAAAGTGTCGAGAGATAATGCCTAGTGTGTGCCTATATGCAACCGATATGGAGTTGTGGTTAACTCGACTCTAAACAAAAATACCTATGAGTTAACCCAAACACTCCTTAATTCAATTTCGCTCATCTAGATGCGTCGAAAAATATATTAGTTATACATTTCGAACAAGGGTGATGAGTTCATCATGTATGAATGAAAAATTTTTTTTGGAGTGTATTAACAATGCATTAAAACATTTTGATGAGGTTCCTAACGTGAGAAATTTCTGAGAATAAATTGGGGTTTTGTTCCTGTCTAAATTTTTTTCAAGCATACTCAATTATGCAAATCCTATGTCTATGGGAAACATAATAGTCATACATTGTGTTATCCTAGTATTAATTGCACAAGAACACTCAAAAAATGAAAACCCCCAAATTTTGATTTTATGTTCAATCAGAACATAGACACAAATTAAGAAGAAAAATGATGAAATTACTTACAATTAGTGATGTGTGTGATGTTTAGGATGATGATTGATGTTGATTGCACCTTCAATTTGTGTTTTAATGGAAGACTTTGAAGTGCGGGTGGTTTTTCCTTCGTGCGTCGCTGGTAGGATGGAAGAAAAGGAGTGTTTGTTTTTGTGGTTTAAAAAAATAAACATACTCTATGCCGACGGTCCCATAAATATACGGGGGTCATCCGGCTAAATTAGGGGGCAGTCTAGTTTATAGGGTTCGTCCCCAACAGAGGGATTTTGGGCTTGATTTTTGACGAATTTTTCTAAAAGGGAGACATTTTAATTCTTGCACATTTTGCTATTAAAATTGGCGTAAAATATTCGGATGAAGTAATTAAAGTTGTCTCGACGCACAATGAAACTAGGAGAATAGACTAGAATTGAGACTAGAGGAAAGTCAAAGAGAACGATTTACGGAATGTGTTCCATCATTCCTAGACCTAGATGAAGATAATTAAAGGGTTCATGTTTAAGAGGTTTAGTGAGAATGTCGACGATGTTAACTTTAGTCGAAACTTTTTCTATAGAGATATTTCCTTTGTGGACGGTGTCGCGAAGGAAATGATGATGTATTTAGATTTGTTTCGTATGTGAGTGTTGCATAGGGTTTTCGCTTAAGTCAGTCGTGCTTTTGTTGCCGCACATAATCGGAACTTCATCGATGCAGATGTTGTAGTCGATAAGAGCTTGTTTCATCCATAGTTCCTGTTGACCTGCCTTTTCGGCGCTTACGTATTCGGCTTTCGTCATGAAAATAGCAAGACCGATTTGTTTCTTCGAGAACTAGGAATTGAGACAACATCCTACGAACGTACAAATACCGCTAGTGCTTTTTCAATCCACATGATCAGATTTAACATATACTATAGTTTCTATGTTGATCCCCTTTGGATACCATGATCCTAAGTGTGTAGTGCCTTTAATGTATCAGAAAATATGCTTAACCGCTTCAAGATGAGAGATTTTGTGATCCTCTTGGATGTGTGCACAAAGGCAGACACTAAACATGATATCGGGCCTACTTGCCGTTAGGTATAATAAACTACCTATCATGCCTCTATACTTAGTATTGTCTACAGACTCACCTTCTTCATCTTTTGTGAGTTTTATATCTGAGGAAATATGTGTTTTCTTTGGTTTAGATTCTTTTAGACCAAATTTCTTAAGCATTTTCTTAATATATTTAGATTGAATAAAGAAAATACCATCTTTTAATTGTTTTATTTTTAATCTAAAGAAGAATTTTAGATCACCCATCATGATCTTGTCAAACTCATTGTGCATAATTTTAGTAAAGTCATATCACAACTCTTGACAAGTTAAACCGAATATGATGTCGTTGATATATATTTAAACAATGATGAGATTTGAACCTTTCTTCTTTGTACAAAGTATGTTATCTATCATTCCCATGTTGTATTAATGTTTAATTAGAAAAGCTTTTAATCTATCGTACCAAGCTTTAAGAGCTTGTTTAAGACCATACACAACTTTCTTAACTTTGTAAACATGATTAGGTTTTTTAAAATCAATGAATCACGGAGGTTGTGCCACGTATACCTCCTTATTTATAAAACCATTTAGGAATGCACTTTTTATGTCCATTTGGAATAATTTAAATGTAAGGCATAAGCATAATCTAATAAAATCCTAATTGACTCTAATCTAGCTACCGTAGCATATGTCTCATCATAGTCAATACCTTCTTGTTGATTATAACCTTGTGCTACTAATCTAGCCTTATATCTAGATACGATGCCATTTTTGTCAAGTTTATTTCTAAATACCTACTTAGTTTTTATAATCTTCATAGACTTAGGTTGTGGTACTAACTCCTAAATGTCATTTGCAATGAATTGATTTCATTCTTCTTGCATTGCAATTATCCAACTCTCATCTTTCAAAGCTTCACCAATATTCTTAGGTTTTAGCTGATATAAAACAAAAGAAATTGCTTTAGTTTTAGGCTTGTGACATAAGAGCTCTTTGGTTAAGGTTTCCTATGACATTGTCTAATGGATGATTCTTAGATTCCTTAATATTGACAACTTCGTCAATTTCTAGAGTTTCATCACCAAAGTCATTTTCTAAGTTTTTCTTTTCGGTAACCTTAATTGCTTATTCTTCATCTAAATCATCATCCACCAAGGGTGACGTTTTAGATGGGGGAGGAGTTTCATCGAATGTCACGTTTAGTGATTCTTTGATTTTCATTATGTGTTTGTTTAGGATGATGTAGGCTTTACTATTTTAGGAGTAACCTAAGAAGACACATTCGTATGACTTTGGATCAAACTTGGTGAGGTAGTCTTTTATGTTTAGTGTGAAGCATTTGCTTTCAAACAATTTAAAGTAATTAAGAGTAGGTTTCCTACCTCTCAAGAGTTTATATGGTGTTTTTCCTAAGATAGATCTAATCAAGATTCGGTTAAGTATGTAGGTTGATGTATCTACGGCGTTACACCAAAACTTTTATAGTAACGATTGTTTGTTTAACATTGTTCTACTCATCTCTTGTAGAGTCCTATTTTTCTTTTCTACAACACCATTTGATTGTGGAGTGCGTAGAGCCGAGAACTTATGAGTAATTCCATTAGTATTACAAAACTCTCCAAATTGCACTTCATTATCAAATTCCCTACCGTGGTCCATCCTAATTGAAACTATTAGAAATCCTAGTTGATTTTGTATTTTCTTACTAAAGATTTTAAATTGCTCGAAAGCCTCGGTTTTGGTTTTAAGAAATTTTGTCTAGGTATACATAGAAGGTTTCCTCTGTACCTTTGTACGGCGGATGGACCGAAGAGATCCATGTGTAGAAGTTCTAAGCATCTAGTCGTTGAGACCATACTTAGCTTGTGGCTAGCGTGAGCTTGTTTTTCCAATTTTACAAGCATCACAAAAGTTTTAATCGAACTTAAGTTTAGGTAAATTTCTAACTAGTTCATTAGACGCTAACAATTGAATTAAACGCATATTTACGTGACCTAATCTCGTATGCCAAAAAGTGGAGTTTTCGTCAATCGTTGTAGGAAATTTTTTGTCTTTCGTCTTATTTCCTAATTTCATCACATATAAGCTGCTTTTCCTAATACCTCTACTTATGACCTTTCCATCCTTAGTTATTTCACTATCGTGATTAGAAAATATTACTTTGTACTTATTATCACATATTTGATAAACACTTGGTTAAATCCTAAGTTATCTACATCCTCAACATTTTCAATATTTAGGGAGTCATGAGAAATCGTACATTTGCCAATGATGTTACCGCGTAGATTACTACCAAAGATTAGGTTACCTCCATTATATGCTTTGTATACGGAGAAAAGCTTTTGGTTTCCCGTCATGTGTTTAGTGCATCTACTATCTTTGATCCACTCATCATTCTCCATGTCAATCCCCAAACATATCTATTTATATTACATAACAACTCAAACATTTTGTCCCCAATATCTCACGAGGCCAAAGTTGTTAGCATCAAACATCCTTCACTTTGGTGCATTTGTTTAGACTGTAGAAATGGTGGACAATTTCTCCAAGGTACGTAACTTTGTTGTTGGAGATTATTTAAGTTACGGTATACATATTTGGGTAATTTTGTCTCTCAAGGTTTCCCTAGGTTGCGGTGTTTTAGACCGAGGACAAGAATTATTAATTCTCCTACGAGGTGGAGTTTTTGACCTAAAATCGGGTTTTGTAAATCCAACTCAGGTTTTAAAGATGGTTTATAAAAATGTTTAACTTCATCATCACTAGCAACATGAACCTTAACATTATTTATAATTATATGTTTTGGTCTTGGACCCAAAATTGTTTTTGAAACAAAACAGACTTTTCTTTATCTGTCAAAATGTTTAGGGACCGGCTTGACAATTATGGGACCGTCCACTTTATTTAAGGGACCGTCACCTGATTTTTCAGAAGCTTGAGATTTTACAAATTTTATTTGCTTAAACCCGCTTGTTGATGCTACAAGTGAGTTAAAACCTAGACCTGATTTCTCTGGAGAGTTTTTGTAAACTTAGCATTTCCTTAAGTGAGTGAGTGCTCTTTTCAAATTGAGTTAGCTTGGAAGCTTCCTCTTTGAGTTTTTCACTTTCAACTTTAAGTTTTTGCCAAGTTGTGCACCCGAGATCAATTTCCTTATTTTTCTCGAGTTTTAATACTTTTTATTTTAACCCACTAATTTTGTTTTCCAAACTATTTCTAATCATTTTTAAGTGTTTGTTTTAGTGATGATTTTTAGACTCATTTTACACAATTTATTATATTCACTATCTAATGTAAAATCATCTATTGACGAGTTTTCATTACTAAAATAGGAGGATTCAGAATGTACCTCACTAGATGCTTGAGCCATGAGACACGTTTTGTCTTTGTCCTTTTCATCATCTTTCTTACCGCTATTACTCCAAAGAACCTCCAACAAAATCCTTTGGTTCTTGTCTCTTGGCGGTTTCGGACATTCTCTGATGAGATGATTTGGGTCTCCGCATCTAAAATACTTTCTTTCTCTTTTGTTTTTCTTGTCGTCCCATCTTCTTTGGAAAGTCTTTTTGTCATTTCGTGATTGTCTTAAAAATCTACCTCTTCTCTTAAAGAACTTCTTGAAGAACTTCCTGAAGTCTCTTACCGCCATGGCATATTCTTCATCTTCACTTCCAAAAGTCAAACTTTCTTCATCACTAGATTCCTTTTTAGCCTTTAAGGCAAGAGATCTCCTTTCTCCTTAACCTTTGACTATTTTGGAATCTTTCTTGATGATCAATTTGTGAACTTTTATGTTCCCGGTGAGTTCATCAAGTGATAGTGATGTCAAGTCTTTCGACTCTTCGATCGTCGTGACCTTTGCTCTCCATTTAGGATGTAGAGCCCTAAATAACTTCCAAACATAGTTCTTGATAAAGTAACCTTCATCAAGAGCTTTTAGACTAGTATTAATAGTAATAAATATAGCAAAAACATTATCTATAGATTCGTCTTCGGAAATGAAGAATTGTTCATATTATTGCACAATGTCAATCTTGTTATCTTTGACTTAACTATTACATTGATGGGTGATTAACAAAGTTTTTCAAATTTCTTTTGTCGTAATGCACATAAAAATGTTTTCATATTCTTTTCTAGGCAATGCTTTAAAGATAATCATTTAGCTTTGTTATTTTTTACAAGTCTCTTTTTAAGATCATAATTTTGTTTTTCAAATGAAATAAATTCATCTTGTTTAGTTTCTAGATTATATTGAACTGGCAGAAAATCACCCTCAGTAATAACATGACAAAGATCAAGATCTTTTGATTTCACATAAGTTTCGAATCTATTTCTCCAATAAATAAAACCGTCGCTTTCAAAAAGTGGTGGTCTTTGCATAGATTTCCCATCTAGATATTTGTCAGAATCCATAGATCGATTCAAGCTTTAATTACAATATATTTTAAAAATCTTGGGTGACCAGGCTATAACACGCCCATTTTTGACATATAGTAGCGGAAGCTAATCTAGGGTATTATTTCATAGTACAACAGTCATAATCATAGAAACCAACTCGAAAGAAACGTTTTTAAAAGATAAATTATCATTCATTATTTCATCAGAGTTTTTACAAACAGATGTCCCAAAATCTACATGAAAACATAAAGTTTGAATGAAAACAGTTTAGCCATCTTAAAGTCTATGCCACTCCGTGCCATAAGATATTCAGTTACCTGAGATAAACATGTTAAAAAGGTCAACACAATGGTTGAGTGAAATTCATAGGTTTATGTTAAATAGTTTGAATACAAGTTCAATAGTGGGTTACGTTGTTATACACCCATAAGTGTAATAATTGCAATGAGTACAATTATTATAGAAAATAGTATTATTGCCCTAAGCTCATGACACCGAGACCTTGAGATATTCAATAATTATAAGAAGTTTCCCCAATGGGTGCCTTTGCCAAACACCCGCATAGTGATTTAAATTAAGTGCGTTTGGATACCAGAAAGTATAGGTACACCAACGGGGAAGTTCAGTCCCAAATAGATCTATTCACAGCATTCGCGCTTACTCTAAAAAGTAATTAACGGTTCATGATAGTGGGGTCTTAATGGCAAAAGTAAGGACTTAGGAAATAATATATCAGGATAGCATATAGTTGGAAAAATACTCGTATTCATGGTTTATAGCATGTATCCCCCTCGTGGGTTTATGAAAACATTAGAAGATATAGAATGCGAGGCTATGAACTCACCTTAATAGGGAAAATCTGATTCATGGCAAAAGTATATCAAGTGAAAGTAACAGCTACGTCACGCAACCTGGGGTAATATGTCAAGTCTTAGTGTTATGGTTTATGTTTTAAAACTTTATAAAGTTTAACGTATTACTTTAATTTATTAATTTATGGAAATATTGTATCATTGTTCGGGACATCATAACGTATTACTTCATTCATAGGTCATGTAGTAAACGTTTGAGGAGCCAGGACACTTTAAATCATAAATCCAGTAAACTCGTCAAAATGTTTACCCAAATGAAACTCCTCACATGAAGCTCCCTAGTAACGTGATACGATAAAATTTTAAGTTTCTTCAAAAGTTAGTCGATGATAAATTACGTTAAATATATAACGTAATTGTTTTATAATGCGTCGATTGTTGATTAATAACGATAATTGTGTCGGGTTTTAATAAAATCGAGTTTTATAATATTAATATATATTTTTATAATTTATATAAAAATATTATATTTTATATTTTTACGTTTGCAAAAATGGCAATATATACCCTCGATTTATAAACTTTTACAAGTTTAGTCCTTTATATATAAAGTATATATAATTTAAACCTTTAACTTTAGAACTTGGAAAAATAGGTCCTTATAGTTATAACTTTGGAATAATGACATTTTCAGCCCCTCTAGTTATAAATTTTAGAAATTTAAGATATATACCCCTATGCATGAAAATATTTACAAATCAAGTCCAAAAAGTCATGCAAGCTTATTTTAGGGTTCTAAATGATATTTGCAGGTTATAGCTTATTAGAATAAGCAAAAATAAAATGTTTTAACATAACAAAAGTTTAGAAAACGGATTCGTTTGCAAGAAAATCAAAACGGGTCATTTTTAGGGTTTTAATAAAAAACGCATGGGTTTGAGGATTCAAGGTTTTAACAAGAGTTCCTATATGATCTTAAGAGTATTATGAACATTCTAATACAGATTATAAGCTTATTGAACAATATTTTGATTTTACTTGAGCTAAAATAGGTCAAAATGGGGTTTTTGGGTTTGTACGCCTAGTAACGACTTCAAGGGTTCCTTTCTCTTGATTCTTGGCTTCTATTCTGAGCTTAGGGACCTTCTACTTCTTCCTTGGATGAGCTAGAACTCCATTTGTGTTTGTGATGAAGTTTTGAGGTGTGATTTGAAAGGGTTGCTTGGATTTGGTTTATATAGGGGTAAAAACCCTTGGTGCCTAAGTTTTCTTAATGGCTAAGGGTTAAGGGCTGTAGATTGATGACCAATGAAGCCTATAGATGATTCATGGAAGCTAGGAGAGTAGCTATACAAGGTGGTGAGGGTGTATGAGGGTTCGGTTACATAGGGGTGATAAGAAGGTGACTAGAAGCCTTGGTGGCCAAGGGAGGTGATGGAGGTGCTTGGGTGGTTACTTGGTGACATGGTGGTGATGTAGGTGATAGGGTGCTTTCTTGGGTTGAAAATGAGTCAAAATGAAATAAAAAGGGGTGCCGAGTTTAATGGGTCACGGGTTAGGGTTTTATGGTTTTTAGATCGAGTTAGGTTTAAGGTTTAAGGTAGTTTGGGATTTAGGATTATGGTTTAATGTTATTATTAGGGCTTAGGATTAGGTTTAAGGTTTAGGATTAAGGTTTAGGGTTTAGTTTTAGGTTTAAAGTGAAATTAGGGTTTTAGGGTTTCGTTTAGGGTTTAGGGTTTCAGATTAGGGTTTTAGGACGAATTAAGGTTTAGGTTTAAGGTTTAGAAGTCATGCATTAAGTTCTTGTACCTTGTGCTAAAGTGGTGGTAAATTTTAAACATGATTTAGGAGCTTAAATGACCTAATTAGATTTTTAGGCATGATTAGCTTGTACATTGTTCTTTAGAAAGTTGTAACTTGATTTAGGAGGGAAAAGATATTCAAATGTTGTGCATTGTACACTAGTACACATGCTTGAAGGCTTACACATTCATTTTATATGTATACATTACATATAATTAGGGTTTTGATATAAACATTAACGTTTAATGCTTGTTTTGAAATAACATTTTGAAAAGTATGTTAAATGAATAATGTTCTTGTTAAAAATGATATTAAGATATAGACTTGACATATTAGGATGTAACATGATATAAACATAGATAGAATTGGCATAGGTAGGTTGCGTGAGCTTGTTTACTTTAGAGATGCAAGTTACGTTGCATAATGAGATAAATCAAAAATTTCCCTATAAATAGGTGGTATATATAATAGATGGATATTACAGTGCATCGAATTTAATAGATGGATAATTACATTAATGAAAATTACGAGTTATTATAGTCTCCATCCCTTAAAAGAAATCTCGTCCCAAGATTTAGTTGGATGCCGGAGTGATATTTGAAAACAGATATGGATACTTGGCACGAATTTGATCTTCGCGTTCCCATGTAAATTCTGGTCCTCTTTTAGAGTTCCATCTTACTTTGACTATAGGAATACAACTTTGTTTCAGTTGCTTGACTTCTCAATCCATGATCTCCACTGGTTCTTCCACAAAGTTGAGTTTGTCATTTAGTCAAAGCTCCTTCATTGGAATGACAAGGGATTCGTCAGATAAGCATTTCTTTAGATTAGAAACATGGAAAGTACTATAGATATTACTGAGCTCTTCAGGAAGCTCAAGTTTATATGCCACTGGGCCAATCCGTTCAAGGATTTTGAAAGGTCTAGTGTACCGAGTGTTAAGCTTTCTTCATTTTCCGAATCGGATGATGTGGAATCTATTATGACCCTTTAGATCGTTATTAAGACTCATCTAGGATGATAGAAACATCAAAGATTAACAATATACGCAGCAGAATAATAATAAGAACAATGATGTTTAACAATGTTTTTCATTCATACGTTTCCCTATTACCCCAACTATAACTTGGGGTTACTAACTAACTAACTATCTAACTATGGTGTACACACACACACCTTTACTATTCGACTCTTATCAGTTGACTATGCTATTTGTGAATTGTAAAACTACACGTCTGAACCTCCTTTTATAGTATAAGGAGTCCAAGACTTACAAAGGAAGATAAGAACAAATAATATATTTTAAACATTTAAGAATATCTTCTAATATCTTCTGTATCTTTATATTTATAAGGAGATCTTCTGAAATCTTCATCTTTATCTTCATATTCTCCACCAGCTTGAAGATTTCTTTAATTACAAATTTAGTCCTTTTGTTTCATTCTTATATTTATTTTGTCTAATCAAATCTAGAATCCCAACAATCTTCCCCTATTTGATGATGACAAAACAAACAAAGTCACATATGAACTTCCCCTTAAATAGAAAAGTTAAGATGTAATCATCTCCCTGAATGAAACAAAATCAAGATCTCTCTGTAATCTTCTTCCCCTTTTTGTAATCATCTAATAGGGGTCTTCTATAGAAATGCAACATGGATCATAACAGCTACAAACCATATACCACAACTACTAATCCAGCCTTCCAATACTCAAAATACCCACCATGAATCATAATACGAAAAATGACTTTGAGCAGTAGAAATATAAACTAGAAGTAGTAATAAATGACTAACAGTAGTAACGAAACACTTCCCCTCAAGTGGTGCATGTAGATGGTTAAACATTTAATCAATACACTACCTTCATGAGATTAAATGAATTCTATTTGTCGTTAAGCTCATTGTCTTGGTCTTTCTGTTTGTTCTTTGTTGTAAGCTTGTTCCTTCATGCTTTGTGAATCTTAACATGAGCCTTTTCATTGTCTTTATCGACTATGCCATCATACGATCTTGGTGTCTTTCTGAACCAACAAGCTCATACTTTTGCATTATCTTTAAAAGCTTTAAATCAGAGTTTCGGAAGTCTTTGTCTTTAAATCTTGAAGCTTTCTTGATAGTATATCTTTGTAGATTGAGCATATTTGAATGGGATTAAGGATTCCGAAACCAAACCAGTTTGACCAGCAGGTTTACGTTAGTGATAAACGGAGAAAATTATTTGAAAATCAATTCGATGGTCACTCGTTAAAGAGTTTTTGTAACACATAGAGAGTGTTATGTGTTTTATCAAAATTCATCAACTGTTAATTCATTGACTGACCTAAATCGATATCGCACTGTCACAAGTTTGATTCATAAATAATCTCGCAAGTCACCTACCGAATAGCTTGTTTTGATGCTGGCTCAAGCTTATTTTCCATTTTTCAATTGTGCCATACATTAGTAACCTCGGAGTATGTTCTAGCAAATATCACAATGGAGTATTGCGTAGGACACTCTTGATAACAGCTCATAACTTTGATGAAGCTCAACAAGTGTGGATTGGTGGGGAAGGGAGTTGTAGGAGTGGATGTGATGGGGGCGCGAGAGGGGAGAGACGTGATTTTGATTGATTCTCTTGCTGCTTAGACACGATTAGTGCATTTTTGGTTTTAGTACTCGAAGGGTGAAGCAATATTGCCACCTATGCAAGTATCAACAATCTCGAAATGAGATGTCAATAGATAACTGTGTATCTCTGTAACAAATGAGACCATGTTTCTTGTTGAAGAAACCCGAATGCTGGGAATGGTTTTGTGCATTGCAATCACTGGCCATGATGTCATTTTCAATGTCAGCAATCAAACTTGTGATGCTGACAGCATATGTATTTATCTCTCTCCGATTTTTTGCTTAAAGTTGTGTGAGGGCATCTTTGTTTAGACCCTTTATCCATACATTGTCTTTTTCAATCTTCAACGCCTTCAAAGCTTACCAAGACGTCATTACAAACAACCTTGGTGTGATTGTTCCCAGTGTTAACACAATCTTAAGTCCGGTCATTATTCACAATAACATTCATCTCCAATCATACCTAAGGCACTCTGCTATTTCTAACTTTGGATTATCCTTGGGTAGATCCTCCGTTCTCTGGTTGGATCCATAGGAATGATTCCTAACCTAAACCACCTTTGACTATCTAGATCGTCATGAAAAATTAAGAATGTTGTAGGGGGTTATTAGATCGAACCATAAAAATCCCCCTTTTCTTCTTACGTTCACACATTGAATCGATTAGATCATATTTTAAGTACATTTTCTTCCCTTTATTTTAAAAAATAATAAACACTTATGTTTATTTGAAATACCTTGATGATTAAAATATGTCTTGAAAATTTCCGTGGGAGAAAATATTATTAGCATGAATGGTTTGGAACATTTTGATCTCTATGTTTTTGAATACATAAGAGTTGTCCAGTTGATTGATTGTATCCAGAACTGAAAACTTTGTTTTTCGAAAACTGCCCCCTCAAAAATAGGACCAATTAGAAATTGTTGTCTTATGAAAACAACTGTGAGGGATGGAGTTTTGAACACTACAAATTTTGAAAGATTATGAATTGTCAACGCGAATTCTTGAAAAATTGTGTTCAACTTTTTGAAAAACCAAATGTTAGAGGACTTCTCTTCTAACGGTAAGGGTAAGCGCACTGAAACGTACACTTTCCTTTTTCTTGAGCTAAAAACATTGAATGTCTTGTAAGAATAGCTCAAGACCGAGAAACGTTAATTTTCTCGTTGGGAGGATAAGTTATAAACCTTCCTTTATTTGAAGTCCGGGTTATGTACTGATATTTGCACATAAGCCATTTAGAAAATTAGAAATGACATGTTTTGAAACTATTTGAAAAACTCTCGCTCGAACTTCATTTACACACCCGTGTCAATGTTAATCGACATTTCTAAGCACGTAAATGTTATCGATTCCAAGAGACATGTCGAGAAGAATCTTTTTGGAAATTTTCTGATTTTCTGATTTTGTATTTATTTACCTGTTGTCCTCAGCATTGCTATATGATGGTGGAATAGTAATTCCAACTTTTTCGTGATGTAGCTGTCTTGACTGCTAAGAGGGAACAACTCTTGTGGACGCTTTGAACTTTACCTGTTCATTGCTTAAGGACTTGAATACCGAAGTCTGAACGGTTATGATCAGAAGTCATTTGATGAAGAACGAGGCCTGAACTGATGTGAACAGACATCATTTAAACTTTGAGGAACGGGGCCTGAAGTGTTATTTTCAGCAGACGCCATTTGACATTGACGACCGAGGCTTGAACTGCTGTGTTCAAACGTCATTTTGAACATTGAGGAACGGGGCCTGAAGTGTTATTTTCAGCAGACGCCATTTGACATTGACGACCGAGGCTTGATACCAATTGTAGGATCCCGATTAACACTTCATAACACGATTCAAGAACTAGAAAAGAGATAGAGAGGTGGTGGTGTAGAGAGAGAGAGAGAAGAGAGAGAGAGAGATGAGAGAAAAAAGAGAAAAAGATATTTTAGAAAATATGAGAAAGATGAGAATTAGATATTTTCTAAGAAGAAAATATCTATTTATACCCCTACACATTTAATGTGACGCGCGGGATATTTAACTAGGACTCGGGCTCGGGTTTTGCTTGGGATTAAACCCGAAACATATACAATATTAGATTAACTATCGAGTCCGATTCCAGATAATATTCTATTACAACATTAACTAATTAATTGACCAATACTTAAATACATAATGAACGAACTTCACGTTCGACTCAATATTTGAGGCCTAAGCATCCTTTTGTTTCATACTTATATTATTTGTCTCATTAAATCTAGAATTCCAACATCTTATCTTACCCCAATTTGAAGATGACAAAAACAAACAGAAAAGTCACATATGAAACTTTCCCCCTCAAAATAGAAAAAATAAGATGAATCATCTCCTGAATGAAAGCAAAATCTTCAATGCATCCCTTTGACTTTAGATCCCTTGAACATGCATCAAACGATAAATAAGCTGCAAATCAAAAGACCTCTGTAATCTTCTTCCCCTCGTTCCTTCTTTTCTCATCCCCCCCGGGCTGAAAATCGAACTATCTCTATTTGTAATCATCAAATAGGGGTCTTCAATAGAAATGCCAACATGGATCAAAACAGCTACAAACCATATACCTACAACTACTAATCCAGCCTTGCCAATACTCAAAATACCCGCCATGAATCATAAACGAAAAATTAACTTTGAGCAGTAAATATACACAAAGCAGTTTAATAAATGACTAGCATAGTAACGAAACATTTCCCGCTCAAGTAGTCATGTAGATGTTTAAAACAATATTAATCAATACGCTTCCCCACTGAAAGCAATATGTTTACCATCTCTTGAAACTTGAGACTTGAATGGCTTTAGTGGATGATCATCACTGATGAAGAAAACTGAAGTATAAACAAATTTGATTGAAGAAAGTTAAATCGCCCAAATTTGTGTCTTATGTCTTGCCCTATCTACGTGACGTCAACTTAATAAATAAAACTGAGAAATATAAGTAGCAATCCGCAACCCCTTGACAAAAATCCCAAGTTTCTATGAGACACATACTAATGGTGATAGCAACTGTGAGCATTGAGCACCATAGAGAGAAAATACACACCTATGGCCTAGATTTTGACAAGTCTTCGTCACACCGTTTGTAAGCAAAACCAGTTATCTCTAAAGTTGTAACACCCACATTAAGATATGATAAGAACACTGATAAATTATAGATTACACATATCTATTTATGCTTAAAAAGGCCCAAATAAACCTAAACTCAAACCCAAAACGGATCAAAAATGACAAAAATGTGCTTGTATCTGAGTTTTATGTGTGCAGGTAAATGTGATATGTCAAATATTACAAGTAAATCGTCAAAAAAACGAACACGAGAACGGATGAGTGATCAAGA
Organism: Tanacetum coccineum; assembly: GCA_026074375.1. Classification (NCBI taxonomy): domain Eukaryota; kingdom Viridiplantae; phylum Streptophyta; class Magnoliopsida; order Asterales; family Asteraceae; genus Tanacetum; species Tanacetum coccineum. The sequence continues at coordinate 1,862 of BQNB010001824.1, read as the reverse complement.
AGCAAAGAACTCCAAAGCCGAATGCCAGCAAATCATGCCTCAGCCTATCAACAGTCAACTATCAAAGCCATCAACCAATCTTTGTAAACTCAAGGGCTACTTTTGCTATTAGTGAAAGTTGAAATAAGCCTTGATATATTGCTTATTAACTCCAAGGGCTGAATATGCAATTTTCCAAAGATGTTTATAAGCTTGATATAGTGCTTGCCAAACACAAGGGCCAGAAATGTAATTATCTCAAAGATGAAAATGGCGCGGGTCAAAGTATGGGTCAAATCTACCCAATACCCACCTATCAACCAATCACAGCCTAAGCCCCAACCCGATTACCCACACCAAACCCGAACCCTAACCCACCTCTACCCGGTTACCTTATAACCCTAAAACAATTACTGTTACCCCATTTTTACCCAAATACGATTTACACAACTCACTCACACAAGAACACACACGAACACCCAAAGACCCAAGAACCCTAGTTATTAAACCACTCACCTCCACACCAATTAACCATGGGGTTAATGACCCTCTCACAAAGCCTAACCCATCCATCACTATCATCCCATTCCTTAACCCAATCCAGCGTGGCTAAATGGAACGATTTGATTGGGTGATGTGACGTGTGTGAGTGTATACACTCACATAACTAACACATCCATTTTCCACATCATCGATCCGTTTACACCCTCAATCTAATCGTACGGCTTAGATGAGAGATCAAGGTGAGAGAGAAGATGAAGGGCTATGATGAGGCGAAGAGAAGGACCTAGAAGGTATGAGAGCTCAAGGTTTTGGGTATAAATACCCGGCTCATTCCAACCAAGGAGTTAGTTAGTTTTTTAGATTTTTTTTTAGTTAATTTTTTCTGTTTAAATTTTTAGATTAATCTTTATTATTGTATTTTTCTTTAATGTAATCGTGCTTCATCAAGTTGTAATAGCAAGTTTTTTTTATTAATTAATAAAATTCTATTTCACTTAAATCCAAGTTATCTTTTATTTAATTCTGCAAATTTGGATTTGTGTTTGTTATTATTTGTTGATTATTGAACAAGACTCGAAAAACATGGAATGGATGGCTGCTTGTTTTTCGAGGGGTTAGAGCTGTTGGACAGCTTATAGGATAGATTAGGTGTTATTGGTTTGATTTAGGGCTTATGTGAATAAGCCATAAGCCCACACAGCTTATTGTTTCTTTCTCGTTCTTGCTGAATCCAAGGTACATCTTGTTTAAGTTTACATTTGTTCTGTTTCTTTCTTTTAATAAGCTGTCAAGTATTATAGTAAAATAAGCTATGGGGTTTTGTTAATGTGTGATTAAGCATAATATTGAGTAGTCTAAATTCTGTCAAATGCCTTTTAGTAGCTTTGATGATATAGTTGCTAGAATTTATAAGCTGATAAGCTTAACCAGCTTATCACAAATAAGTTAGAGATTAAGGTTTATAAAAGTTGTTCTTAAAAAGCTAGTTAATAAGCTGAATAAATCAATATGGATGCTGATTGTTAGTTGTAAGAGATTGCAGGGGCCTGTTCTGTCTATTTTCATAGTTTCTGTTAGTAAAAGCTTTTCATAGTTAGTCCTTGTTAATTGCTCTGTTAGTCCTTTTAATTTTCGCAGTTAGTCCCTTGTTAGTTTAAGAGTTAGTCTAGTTAAGTCCCTAGGTTAAGGGGCTGTTTCTGCCATTAGTTCAATCTTTGTGTTTTTAGTATAAAATCTACATTTACACCGCCTACCCTTGTCTTTACTTTTTGTCATTTTTAGCCCATGTGTTTGGGAAATTTTTAGTTAAGTTTTATAAAAAGAGTTTTATTAATTAAATAAATTAGGTTTTAAATTTAATTAGTTAAATTAGTTTTTAT